>JAFMSR010000002.1:26630300-26825300 GCA_022818135.1 Saxidomus purpurata | reverse complement strand
TGTTTTGGCGGTAACTCGACGGAGCCTCGTTACCGCCAAAAACAGTTACTCTCGAGCCAGATATTCCCACCTGCTCGTGCAGCCAGTGAAATAGTCTTATAATCTTGTATACTACACAACTTCATATTTAATTTAATCGAATCGATTGAACTCAAACGACCAACCGGTAAAGAAGCGTTTCCAATGGTTACATGCAATTTTAAAATATATCGTAAAGAATGTGGCAGTTAGAATTTTGCTGAAATTATCGGTAAAGTAGAAATTGAAAAATTTGAGTTACGCTCCTGGCAAAAATGTAACAAAGGCGGAAAATCAGGCAAGGTAGAGAAATGTTGTACACTGCACCCCATATAATTTGTGATCTATCATTGTATAAAGTTTTACCTTTGGAGTTAATTGCTACTGTCAGTCCAGTAAACATCTGAAACTTAAAGATATTATGTATATATCCTCGTCAATTCATGTCATACATTAAATGAGAGAAAAAGTTTAATTTGACTCGAGTTTCAATTCATGAAAATCCATAAAGGGGCATACATAAATAACATTTTACGGCAAACTGTAAATAATAATAGTGTAAATACATATGACATGATTATTAACATTACTTAATCAAAGTGGAGAAGTTTTTAAGTTTTACCACTATTTACTGAATATTTCACATACTGTACAAATAGTTAGTTTGATTTAGAATATTTCAGTTTGACGTAGTCTTACATACTAACCTGTTAGATATCGTAAGGATCGGATACAACCGTTGTCGTCTGCTTAATTCAGGTAATTGCATTGCCAGAAACAAAATTTCGCGTGATCATTTTACTGCAATCAACGAAATAACGGCGTAAGAACTTCCTTCGTACAACTAATTCATATTAAGGCGTGCATATTATCAGAAACAATATCTCATGTTATAAATTGTTCACGGAAGCAATTAAAACAGGAGAGATAAGACGAAAAGCAATCGGCAAATTATTTTTTTTATATTGAAAAATAACTTTTTGCGAGTACTTTAATTTTGCTATATTCCCGGTAGCCAGATTTACAAAATTCAATATTTTTCAAGTTTTCTTAGAACGCAAAATGAAAAAGCGAAACAGTATGACAGTTGCAAACCGCGAATATATATTGGTACAAAAACTGTTTGGTTGACAGATCACAGTTGCCCTTATCATATAAACACCAAACATAATAAAAGTTTAATATTTCCGACTAAATTATTTATTTAGCTCACGTGAATACACAACATTAATTTTTGCTATGTACAGTAAAATCCGTTTATAACGAACTCCTTGGGACCAATTTAATGTGTTCCTTATATCTAGAGTTTGTTATATCCGTATACCATTTCCATGTTAAATAAGGCAAGAAAAACTCGGGCAGAGAAAATGTGTTCCTTATATCCAGATTTTCGCTATATCCGGTGTCATTATATGCGAAGTTCACTGTACCACTTTTCTTAAAATATGCTGCAATACTGCAAAAAATTAAATAATAATTTGTAAAGTTGTCGTACATTAATGGGTGATAGGATTTATTAGGTGACTATTTTGAATATTTGTGCTGAAAAAAAGCATTTTTCGGAATATGTTATTCTTTAAAATTGTATTTAATTGTCATTTTAATTTATGTTATGAGGATATAATCTGTTATATGTAATTTTAATGAAAAAAAGGCCAACTGTATGAAACGGTATGAAAACTCTTTTTCATTTAGAAGTATTAGACGTCAGACGACGTTTGTTTTGACAGCCTTTCCCGTACTTTTCTACCAAATTAGTCTTCGATGAAGGACAGCTTGATATAAGCGTTCGTAATGCTTAAATATTTGGTTGCGTATTATTTCAAATTTACAGATACACGTGACGTGAATGTATACTGAAACCTTTTTATATGACTATATGTTCTACAATACGTTATTTTCATACAGTTTGAAGAACTTAATTTTTCTACCAAAATATGAGACCGAGCAGCTTTAAAGGGGCACTCCCTACATCTAGCCAATTATATTCTCGAATCATAGATTATGTATACAATGAACGTAAAATGATAAATAAATACAATTTCAAAGAAGAACCTATGGCGAAAAATGCCTCATTTTACCACAATTAATCAATATCAAGGCTTTCTGTAATAAATCGCATCCAACCATTAATTGTACAACAACAACTTTTCTTAGGTTATTGAATGGTTTACGGTACTTCAGTATATTTTAAACCGCTGATTTTATCGCTTATGACTGGGAAGGCATTTCTGAAACTGTTAGGTTAAGTTATAATACTTCCAAAGATATTATTATTTATGTTTTGGAGGTTATTTAGTTTGACATCAGTTATAGGTATGTCCCATTAACAACAATACCCCTGTCATTAAATTTGCATAGGAGATTAAAATCCAGAAAAAAACTGACAAGCTTAAAGGGACATACCGTATAACTGATGCCAAACTTAATAACCTCAAAAACATAAATAATAGAATCTTTGGAAGTACTATTACTTTAATCTAAAAGTTTCAGCTTTGCATTCCTAATCATTATCGATGAAATCAGCGGTTTAAAATATATATAGAATAGAATAGCTATGATACGTCTCACCTTATGATATAGATAAATAAGAACTGATTGCCTAATTTATGTTACACCGTGTTGTGTTTATTCTTATGAAGTGAAAAATGTCTGTGAATTTCTTCCGGCGTAAATCTAAACATAAGAAAAGCCTAGACAAAACATGTTTTATATATATTAGTGGTAAAGAAATCAAATATAAAGGGCAAAAAAGTACTATGTAAAAAAGGCAGAGGTCAGGTTTCTTACAAGAGCAACCTAATAGTAACAATTATACCCACACCAGAGTGTAATGTAACATGACCAAATTAACTGTCTGAAAGGTGGTCGTCATTACAGTACCCGCGCTGTCATTATCAGAGGAGTCCATGTTTAAAAAGCGAATCCGATACCAAGGGGATATTTTAGTGCGGCTAGACGGCAAATAACCGATAATTCATGATTGATTGATTGGCTTGGTTTAATGTCCTATCAGCGCAAAAGGATATTATGGTGATAAGTTAGGTTATTACTACGTATTACAAAGGATCTGTGTCAAAATTTAAAGAAATGACTTAAAGCTGCCTTTTCAGTTGACGGTGATATACTTAAAGAGGCACTCCCTACATCTAGCAGATTATATTCTCGAAACATAGATAATGTGTTTAATGAACGTAAAATGATAAATAAATACAATTTCAAAGAAGAACCTATGGTGAAAAATGCCTCAATTTACCATATTAATCAATATAGAGGCTTTTTTGTAATAAATCGCATCCACCCATTAATTGTACAACAACTCTACATAGATTATTGAATGGCTTACGGTCTCGGTAAATTTCCAACCCCCTTTTCCCCAAAACCCCCGGGCAGCCCCCCCCCCCCCCCCCCCCCCCCCCCCCCCCCCCCCCCCCCCCCCCCCCCCCCCCCCCCCCCCCTATGTTTTTTAATGATTTTTTAAAATAAATAAAGTTAAAAATAAAAAAAAAAAAAAAAAAAAAAAAAAAAAAAAAAAAAAAAAAAAAAAAAAAAAAAAAAAAAAAAAAAAACCAAAAAAAAAAAAAAAAAAAAAAAAAAAAAAAAAAAAAAAAAAAAAAAAAAAAAAAAAAAAAAAAAAAAAAAAAAAAAAAAAAAAAAAAAAAAAAAAAAAAAAAAAAAAAAAAAAATATTCAACTTAGTAAGTCGAATTTTCAACTTAGTAAGTCGAATTTTCAACTTAGTAACTTGAATATTCAACTTAGTATCTTGAATTTTCAACTTAGTAAGTTGAATTTTCAACTTAGTATCTTGAATATTCAACTTAGTATCTTGAATATTCAACTTAGTAAGTTAAGTTGAATTTTCAACTTAGTATCTTGAATATTCAACTTAGTATCTTGAATTTTCAACTTAGTAAGTTGAATTTTCAACTTCCCCCCTCGATTTCAACTTAGTATCTTGAATTTTCAACTGAGTAAGTTGAATTTTCAACTTAGTATCTTGAATATTCAACTTAGTATCTTGAATTTTCAACTTAGTATCTTTTAACTTGTAAGTTGAATTTTCAACTTAGTATCTTGAATATTCAACTTAGTAGTTGAATTTTCCAACCCTTTGAATTTCAACTTAGTTATCTTGAATTTTCAACTTAGTAAGTTGAATTTTCAACTTAGTATCTTGAATATTCAACTTGTATCTTGAATTTTCAACTTAGTAAGTTGAATTTTCAACTTAGTATCTTGAATATTCAACTTAGTATCTTGAATATTCAACTTAGTAAGTGAAATTCAACTTAGTCCCCCCCCCCCCCATCTTAATATTCACTTAAGTTGATTTTCACTAGTATCTTGAATTTCAACTTAGTAACTTGAATTTTCAACTTATTTAATTTTCTTGTAAGTTGAATTTTCAACTTAGTATCTTGAATATTCAACTTAGTATCTTGAATTTTCAAAACAATTATGTTGAAAAAATCCATTTAAAAAATACAAAGTGGCACTATTGGGCTTCCGTATATTATTTATGTTTTGGAGGTTATTTAGTCGTCATCAGTTATAGGGTATGTCCCTTTAAACATAAAATGTAAGAGTAATATAATCAACAGCACATATAAAGATAAGATCTACATAGTAATTTGCGCCTTATAATAAGGGCGGTATAATTAAAAAATACAGAAGTAATTGACGGGAACTCATACTGTAATCTTTTTGTTGGATTGTTCGTTTTAAAATGTGTTTATTTCATGCAGTTCGATGCACCTTGTTTCCTTCCACCAAAATCTGAAAGCGAGCAGCTTGACACCGTTTATCGATACTTCAAGTAACATTTGTCAATATAGTAAATGTGTTACAAATCCATGAAAATTAATCGGCGCTAATAGCACACTCTTTCCTGTTTGGAGACTGTTTATGCTTGAGTTAGTGTTTCTTTTAATGTGCATGAAACTAACCTATAATGATGGAAAAAGGATGATGACATTTGGAGATGATGATTTTACTTGAATATGTATTGCATGAAAAAGGACAAGTCTAAGAAACTCCTTAATGTTTAATCGTCTTACCCAATGTCATGATGTTTTGACTATGATTTGTTGCCCTACTTATATTTGCTCTTTCCCGATTGGGTTTAAATTACTGTACCCTTGTCTCTCAAACGTCCGTCGTATATCATACGTCTGTCAACATTTTTCTTCAAACGACATTTCCTCTGACACCACTGGGCCAATGTTGATGACACTTGACAGGGATGTTTTTTGCATGAAGCCTTCTCATAGTTCTTCTAATTTTTTATTCCATGCAGAACTGTTGTTGCTATGGCAACAAATAGGACAAACTTTAAAAATCTTCTTCTTAAGAACAGAAAGGCATAGCTGACTAGATATTTGGCATGTGCCATTGCATAATAGACCTCTACCTAGGTTGTTCAAATTATGACCGCCGGATCAAAATAGACCCCGCACAGGGTCACTTGTTTTTACATATTGGGCTTTAAAGCTGCTTGCTCTCAGTTACCATTGAAAAAAATATTTTTTCCAAAAAATTGACATATTCATAAATATAAAACTAAAGGCTAGAATGAAAAAATAAGCAAAAATCTAGGTAGGAATTTGCAGAAATCGATTGAAAATGTCAGTTACACGGCACCGCTACACTATATGTTCATATTGAATTTGCAACGCTTTTGAATTTGGTATCGTATTTTTTTAATTTAGAGATATACGTGACATGAATTTATACTGGAGCCTTTTTATATGACCATATATTCTAAAATACGTTATGTACATACAGTTTGAAGAACTATTTTTTTACCAAAATACGAGAGCGAGCAGCTTTTATAGGAAAATTTCTCCTCTAAAACTACAAGGTGTAAAGAACTGATGCTAACCCTTACCTGGCTATGTACAGTCTAGTAGAAAACCTACCGACTGAACAAGTTTTATTTTGATAGCTTGGCTGCCTTGGAAACGTAAACATAATCAGTTTGTCTGAGAAAACATACAAAAAGGGAAGTAAACAAAGGCATCCTACATTAATTTCTACATCCAAACCACCAAGGAGACGTAGAACCCTCGTAAGCAATAAAATAAACGTGTTGGAGATGACTTTCGTTCCCCACCCAGCACAAAATGCCTTTGCACGAAATTTTATTTAGCGATATATTCTGCAATTTCACAGAATACTTACAAATCGATAATCCATCATAAATAACTCGTAATTCTAACTTCATTACATGCAAAAGTCCAATATTAACTGTCGTATTAACTACAAGTATCACGTAAATAACTTCTTAACATTTGAAACGGAAGCTATGATCAGCCATTTTCATCATGCGGTGATCTTCCGATAAGAACGCCAGACTCTGATGACGTCACATTCTGCAAATTTTATGATATTGATTAAAAAGGAAACTGGCTTCTCTTCTCTCATACCCTCATGGCGATGGATACCATCAGGAATTAGGTGTCGAGAGTGATAAATATAAGTTGGATAACTTGTTTCACAATCGACCTAAAATAAATTAGTATAAACTAAACTAAGTGTAATTATTTAGTGTTGTGTGCTCACTCATACCGTCCACATCTAAGAAATCATCGAATTGGTGTGGTTGATCCGTCTACCGACGAAGTAAGCACAGGTTTAGAATACCATAATTAATTGGTATAATCGCCGCAAGGTTTAGAATACCATAATAAATGGTATACTCGCCGCAACACTCCTCTGTCTCCAGCTTCTGTCATGCACAGTTTCCATTGAAGTCCGATCGGCATAGAATACCAATTTGGTAAAGCTCCGTTGTTGATACCTGATATCTGATGTTAGATACCAGCTCTGGAATACCAGTCTTTAGTTGGTTCCATATCCTGATCACCAAGTGCTAACTACCAACTTTAGGGAAGGGTATCCTATACCATTTCTTTGACGTTTAACGTCGAATGGTATTTTCATCGTTGTCGGAGGCCAACCATCACTTACTGAATACCATATTATATGGTATATACCAAGAGCGAATACCATCTTTATAAACATTAACTTTGTTACTATATAAGCAGATGCTATCAAATACCAATGCCCATTGACGGTATATACCAAGAGCGAATACCATCTCTATAAACATTAACTTTATTATTATATAAGTAGATGCTACATGTATCAAATACCAATACCCATGGACGATATATACAAAGAGCGAATACCATCTCTATAAGCATTTACAGTTCAATAATATAAACAGATGGTAATTTTCGTAATTAAGCTAATAGCAGACATATTAACCAGGGGCGTACCTGGGCCATTTTGAAGAATACGCCCTGGGGGAGGTTGGAGGAGGGGGTGTCCCCCGGGAAAATTTTGTTTTTAGGGGTGCCTGGAGAGCTAATATAAGTGGGTTTTTTGGTAAAAAAAGAAACTTAATTTCATAAAATGTAATAATACAATTCGTAAAATTACAAATGACATGATATGTGACACACAGAGATACATGTCCATTTCCATTTTCTCGCTAGACTTTGAAAACAAATGCAAGCCTACGACTTTTTCTATTTGCAAAGATGTCAACTACTTCATCTGCATTGATTTCTCGCTCCTGATAAATATTCATTAACCCGAGACCGCTCAGTCGCTCAGTTCCCATGGTGCTCCTTAGATATGTTTTCACCCGACGCATGGTAGAAAATGATCTCTCTGCGGTCGCCGTAGACACTGGCATAACAGTAAGAAGCATCATGCACATTCTGATGTTTGGGAATGATTCTTTCCGAGCCAGACGGAGACTAGCTGAAAGGTCCTCAGTGGCCAACGGACGGCCGTCTGCAAGTGTAGGGTCTGTCCACCAAGTGCGCCATCTTGCACATTCCCTCAAAAACGTCGCCTTGTCGACGTCTAAATTAGCCTGTACCCTTCTGAATAATTCTCTGCAGTGTTCGACAGGTAAATTTGTTCTTTGTACCTGTGCTAAATCAAATAAATAATATATGACATGCTATTGATTTAAAGAAATTTGATTATATTCTTAGGTAATAATTCATTAAACATATCGACAGATCATGTATATGGTACGTTAAATACCTCTTATAACTGTATTTAAATAGTATAATGTTTAATTCATGCATCATCACATTTCAAACACGAAAACTATCAGACAATAACTCTTTATTTAAGAATGAAATGTACAGCTCAATAAATGTTTTTCATATATTTTAACCTTGGATGGTATCAGCCACTGGACCTTGTATCTATCATTGGCCTGCATCAGTCTATCGTTGAGCTCTGTGAGCATGTGGTCGAGGAACGGTAGGTACATGTTGACCTTCCAAAATGCAGGTATCGTCTGCGCTGGTGCATTGGCGCGGTTTTGCTGGCGCCCAACATTCCTGGCCATGGACGACTCAACACCAACGTCGGCGGCAATTATCACAGCCTTGTTATACAAAGTGTCCCATACGTCATCACAAGCTCTATCATTCTATAAAAAAAAATATTCAGGACTTTTTACATTTTATATTGAATTCGTTCTGGTATCAAAAACGGTCAGAATAATACAGACAGACAGACGCGCATATAATACACGGACACATACAGCGGACAATGTAGTGTAATACATATTTTAAGAAAAAGGTAAAAACATCTGAGTAGGCTGCAAGGGGGTTAGAGAGAGATAGCCGTTTTTAATATTGTTGAGTAGTCAGGGGTGCTCATCCAGACCACATGCACTCGGTGACCCCTTCTATAGTCTATATAAATCCGCCATCTTGGATCGAGTAGAAAATGAGTCGCTTTTTGAGCGCGCTCGGGCGTAACGACAGGGCGCCGCCATATTGTCTTGCGACGACGTATTTTTAGCTTTTTAAACTTTCCGATAATCCGCCATTTTAACGGTACCGCACTGCGCGCGACATATTGGCTAGCGACGACCGTTTTCCTATAGAACGTTTAAACGTCTATAACTTTTTTCCGATATCCTACCATTTTAGCGTATTTGTTACCTCCATTGGTTGGGTAAGGTTCCAATAGAACGTTTAAACCTCTGTAACTTTTTCCGATAGTCCGCCATCTTACTGTACTACAGGGCGCGGCCATCTCGGTGGCTCAGGCGTTTGCAAGTTTAAACCTGTTCATTCATGTATTGCGCTTCCGAATTGTTTTACCATATTTTACTCTCTTTTTCCAATAATCTTAGGCATTCATGCTGCAGACACCGAGCGGTACACATCACAGCAATACTTTATCCAATACGACGTTAAAACAGACCTGGTTTACATTATTTTAACGCGAAATACTGCTTGTATTGAAAGGTAAATTTTATTTTTATTTTTCACAAATTTTACACAGATCAACTATTCATTGGCCAATCAGATAACAGAACTGTTTATTGGATTTTAGTTTCCTCTCACTTAACCTCTAGCCGCGGAGAGTCAACATTGGTAATACTACACTGACAGCTGGAGTGGAACGTTAACCTGCTGTGGTTTAACACTGTACTTATTTTACAACGGGTTAAAGTTTATTTATGAAAGTTAAAACGCAGACGACCAGTTGTTTAGTAGTAACGAGGTTAAAAGAGACAGCCTGTATATATGTATTTACATTTATTTACAAATTATGATATAGCTTTACAACACACACACACACACACACACACACACACACACATATATATATTTTTTTTTTATTTATTTATTTATTTAAACGAACAACGATAATATTTACAGCATAATGATTCACAAGAATACACTTAAGAATAGTGTCATACATAAACACAATAAGATACGATTAATTTAAGTCAGTAGCTTTTATCCAGGAGTTAAATTTTCGCGGATAGTATTTCCACTTGACAAAAAGTTGTTTATTTTGTCCTTTGCCTCGAGTCTTTTAATATTTTCTCTACTTTCCATGTCTGATTAAGATCAAGGCCTATTTTTTGGAGTTCACTTTTGATAGAAAGTTCCTTTAATGTCCTCGTCTTGTAAATCTCGTAGTCGATAGACCGGTAGTGTGCCTCGGTGGTAGCGTTTGTGTACTTTAAACACTTCGCCGGAGTATGTTTGGTCGTACGCTCGAGTAAACACGTTTTTCAGATGACTGATTCGAACGTAGTCGCCAGTTTTAAATTTGAACGGTTTGAGTTTAATGTCCGCCTTTCCATGTTTAGAGTTTTGCGCAAAATATGTGGCTAATCTCACTTCTTCCTGATTGGTATCTTTGACATAGCGGGTCTCATTCCGATAGTTCTATGATAGGTGTGGTTATAATTGTCAGCGATGTCTTGTAAAACCGGTAAAAAGGTGTCCGTTTCCTTGTACGATAAATAACGCATGAGTCGGGTCTTTATAGTCAAAATGGCCCTCTCGGATGTTGAGGCCTTTGTTTCTTTTGGGTAGGAAAGTAATGGATTTCCTCCTTTTTCATGAGAGCTTGGACTTCTCTGGCTTTAAACTCCTGACCTGAAAATATAATTGAAGTGGTGTGTGTGTATATGTTATGAATAATAATGACCCAAAATTCAAGTTATTACAGAAAAAATATTACAAATTCTAGACTGTAAATTAATAACTATTTTAAAGGAATTCAATCAACTTACCTTTTATCAGTAATCAGTTTAGCAGGCGATCGGTTTGTAGTGTCGAATATTTTCTTGAAAGCTTTAGCCACCTCTTCGCCAGTTTTATATTTCAATGGCTGCAACCACACATACTTCGAGAATGTATCTATGACAAGGAGGATATACTTGTAGCCCTGGTTCCAGTCGGCGAACTTAACCATATCAATCAAATCTGCCATCCATAAATCGTCTTTACCAGCGCTTATAACATGGTTTCTTTTGAAAACATCTTCTCACTGGTTTATGTAGACTGTAGGATTCTTGATTTTGCAAAAACTTTCGTATTCTGTGCATACCGATCTTAAATTTGTCTTCCCTTTGTACCACGTTATAGAGTTTCTGTGGTCCTGCAAACCCAGCAGGGTGTTTAGGGTCATAATAGATTGCTTTTAAATAGTCTTCCCAAGGAGTCATGTTTACTGTTCAAAGTTCACAACACAAATAAACGACATAAAATCAGTAATCTCAATTTATACATTTTCTGAGTCACTTTCCTCTTCACTATCTCCATCGTCGGATTCCTCCTCTTCATCATCAGTAATTTCCATATCGAATAGATCTTGAAATGAGTTCTTGTGTTTTTCTGATTACTTTTGTTACTGCAGATGTCGTATTTAAGCCTTTGGAAATCAGCTTATCTATCTGAGCCATAATTTTCTGGTGTAGTCCACTGTGTCTAATTGGCAATACGAAATCGTCTATCAATTTTGTATACATGCAGATAAATGCCTTTTTCGTTATAGGGTTGTATGCGTTCTTCAGCCATTTCCTGTGCGGTGTCACTTTCTTCTCCATTGTCAATAAATGTGTTGTATATTTTATCAAATTTTTCATCGTTTGTCTCTCTGGCTCGTTTCCAGAGCTGTACATAAGCCTCATTATCTTCCACAGAATCGTCTTCAAGATCGCTATCGCTCATTTCCCCATGTTTTCGTTTCTTTTTGGTCCCTGTGTTCGGGGCACCAGCCGTTTTTGACATGTCTTTGCACGTCATGGACAGTGTCAAATAATTGACCACAATCGTCACAAGCTTGTCCTTTACTTTCCATTATTTCCTCCGAATTATTTTCGTAATTATCTTGTGATTTTTCTGGTTCTAAGTAATCCTCGATGTGACCTGTTTGAAATCCAACTGTTGAATGATTCATTTCTGGCAAAACTTTTTTCTTTTATAGGTTCTTTATTGGTCACATGACCCATGTTTTCTGAATTTTGATTATTATGTCTAATACATTTTAATCTCTGATTCTCCGGTGTAAACGGTTTTAAATCCACCAGTAAATGTCCATAAGGATACTTGGTAGCTTTAGCAAATTGTTTCAAAAGTATATCATTTTGCCCGGGAAACATTTGCCTAGCCAATGTCATCACTGATTGTTTGTCCACGGGGTTATTAAACAACACCATATAATGACAATTCCTTCTCTGTGTAGGATCCTTGCTACCAAACAAATTTTGATTAATGAAATTACGGATAAAGATCTATGATGCGAACCCTCCGTAAACAAGTCTGTAATGCGTTTATCTTTGCCAGATTCAGAGAACAAGTCATCCAATATCAATAAGTTGTTAATTCTTGCATTAAAGAAATCGTCATCTTCCAAGTCGGATGGAATGCCTTGAATAAACTCTACTGTAGGCAACACAGAATTCTGAATTACTGTGTATAAGGATTGCCATCGTTTGTAAAGCCATACAATCCTTTGAATACGTGGCTGAATTTTAGACTTGTGATTCTGTAACAAGTCTTTAACCATCGTTGTCTTCCCAGGCTGAAAACAATAATTTGCTTTAGTAGATTTAATAAATGGTGATGCAAATTTAACATAAAAGTGCGGAATAGTGTTTGAGAAAAAATGGCAAAATATTTGACCAAATATCCCTTAAAATTTGAAGAAAAATGTAGAAAATTTCTTTAGTAATATGTTTCCAGAATTTACAAAAAAAAAATGTTTAGAATCATCAAGCAGAAAAAGAAATTACCTGTAGGACCAGAAATCATCATGGTAAATGGGTGTAGAAACACCGTGTCTTGTGGTGGTGGTGGTGGTGGTGGTGGTGGTGGCGCTTCTTGTGGTGGTGGTGGTGGTGGTGGTGGCGTATCCATTACTGGTGGTTGATTAAAAGACGCACTATGTTTCTGTTTAAAGTGTCGTAACATTGCATCCTTTCTACTAAACTCCTGGTAACAGTCAGGACACTGTGTAGTAATCATGTTCACTCTCTGGCGGTTAGCTTACAAATGATGCGATGTTACGACACTTTAAACAGAAACATAGTGCGTCTTTTAATCAACCACCAGTAATGGATACGCCACCACCACCACCACCACAAGAAGTGCCACCACCACCACCACCACCACCACCACCACCACAAGAAGCGCCACCACCACCACCACCACCACCACCACCACCACAAGACACGGTGTTTCTACACCCATTTACCATGATGATTTCTGGTCCTACAGGTAATTTCTTTTTCTGCTTGATGATTCTAAACATTTTTTTTTTTGTAAATTCTGGAAACATATTACTAAAGAAATTTTCTACATTTTTCTTCAAATTTTAAGGGATTTTTGGTCAAATATTTTGCCATTTTTTCTCAAACACTATTCCGCACTTTTTATGTTAAATTTGCATCACCATTTATTAAATCTACTAAAGCAAATTATTGTTTTCAGCCTGTGGGAAGACAACGATGGTTAAAGACTTGTTACAGAATCACAAGTCTAAAATTCAGCCACGTATTCAAAGGTTGTATGGCTTTACAAACGATGGCAATCCTTATAACAGTAATTCAGAATTCTGTGTTGCCTACAGTAGAGTTTATTCAAGGCATTCCATCCGACTTGGAAGATGACGATTTCTTTTAATGCAAGAATTAACAACTTATTGATATTGGATGACTTGTTCTCTGAATCTGGCAAAGATAAACGCATTACAGACTTTGTTTACGGAGGGTTCGCATCATAGATCTTTATCCGTAATTTCTATTAATCAAAATTTGTTTGGTAGCAAGGATCCTACACAGAGAAGGAATTGTCATTATATGGTGTTGTTTAATAACCCCGTGGACAAACAATCAGTGATGACATTGGCTAGGCAAATGTTTCCCGGGCAAAATGATATACTTTTTGAAACAATTTGCTAAAGCTACCAAGTATCCTTATGGACATTTACTGGTGGATTTAAAACCGTTTACACCGGAGAATCAGAGATTAAAATGTATTAGACATAATAATCAAAATTCAGAAAACATGGGTCATGTGACCAATAAAGAACCTATAAAAGAAAAAGTTTTGCCAGAAATGAATCATTCAACAGTTGGATTTCAAACAGGTCACATCGAGGATTACTTAGAACCAGAAAAATCACAAGATAATTACGAAAATAATTCGGAGGAAATAATGGAAAGTAAAGGACAAGCTTGTGACGATTGTGGTCAATTATTTGACACTGTCCATGACGTGCAAAGACATGTCAAAAACGGCTGGTGCCCCGAACACAGGGACCAAAAGAAACGAAAACATGGGGAAATGAGCGATAGCGATCTTGAAGACGATTCTGTGGAAGATAATGAGGCTTATGTACAGCTCTGGAAACGAGCCAGAGAGACAAACGATGAAAAATTTGATAAAATATACAACACATTTATTGACAATGGAGAAGAAAGTGACACCGCACAGGAAATGGCTGAAGAACGCATACAACCCTATAACGAAAAGGCTTTATCTGCATGTATACAAAATTGATAGACGATTTCGTATTGCCAATTAGACACAGTGGACTACACCAGAAAATTATGGCTCAGATAGATAAGCTGATTTCCAAAGGCTTAAATACGACATCTGCAGTAACAAAAGTAATCAGAAAACACAAGAACTCATTTCAAGATCTATTCGATATGGAAATTACTGATGATGAAGAGGAGGAATCCGACGATGGAGATAGTGAAGAGGAAAGTGACTCAGAAAATGTATAAATTGAGATTACTGATTTTATGTCGTTTATTTGTGTTGTGAACTTTGAACAGTAAACATGACTCCTTGGGAAGACTATTTAAAAGCAATCTATTATGACCCTAAACACCCTGCTGGGTTTGCAGGACCACAGAAACTCTATAACGTGGTACAAAGGGAAGACAAATTTAAGATCGGTATGCACAGAATACGAAAGTTTTTGCAAAATCAAGAATCCTACAGTCTACATAAACCAGTGAGAAGATGTTTTCAAAGAAACCATGTTATAAGCGCTGGTAAAGACGATTTATGGATGGCAGATTTGATTGATATGGTTAAGTTCGCCGACTGGAACCAGGGCTACAAGTATATCCTCCTTGTCATAGATACATTCTCGAAGTATGTGTGGTTGCAGCCATTGAAATATAAAACTGGCGAAGAGGTGGCTAAAGCTTTCAAGAAAATATTCGACACTACAAACCGATCGCCTGCTAAACTGATTACTGATAAAGGTAAGTTGATTGAATTCCTTTTAAAATTAGTTATTAATTTACAGTCTAGAATTTGTAATATTTTTTCTGTAATAACTTGAATTTTGGGTCTATTATTATTCATAACATATACTACACACACCACTTCAATTATATTTTCAGGTCAGGAGTTTAAAGCCAGAGAAGTCCAAGCTCTCATGAAAAGGAGGAAATCCATTACTTTCCTACCCAAAATGAAACAAGGCCTCAACATCCGAGAGGGCCATTTTGACTATAAAGACCCGACTCATGCGTTATTTATCGTACAAGGAAACGGACACCTTTTTACCGGTTTTACAAGACATCGCTGACAATTATAACCACACCTATCATAGAACTATCGGAATGAGACCCGCTGATGTCAAAGATACCAATCAGGAAGAAGTGAGATTAGCCACATATTTTGCGCAAAACTCTAAACATGGAAAGGCGGACATTAAACTCAAACCGTTCAAATTTAAAACTGGCGACTACGTTCGAATCAGTCATCTGAAAAACGTGTTTACTCGAGCGTACGACCAAACATACTCCGGCGAAGTGTTTAAAGTAACAAACGCTACCACCGAGGCACACTACCGGTCTATCGACTACGAGATTTACAAGACGAGGACATTAAAGGAACTTTCTATCAAAGTGAACTCCAAAAAATAGGCCTTGATCTTAATCAGACATGGAAAGTAGAGAAAATATTAAAGACTCGAGGCAAAGGACAAAATAAACAACTTTTTGTCAAGTGGAAATACTATCCGCGAAAATTTAACTCCTGGATAAAAGCTACTGACTTAAATTAATCGTATCTTATTGTGTTTATGTATTGACACTATTCTTAAGTGTATTCCTGTGAATCATTATGCTGTAAATATTATCGTTGTTCGTTTAAATAAATAAATAAATAAAAAAAATAAATATATATATATGTGTGTGTGTGTGTGTGTGTGTGTGTGTGTTGTAAAGCTATATCATAATTTGTAAACATATATACAGGCTTGTCTTCTTTTAACCTCTGTTACTACTAAACAACTGGTCGTCTGCTGTTTTAACTTTCATAAATAAACTTTAACCCGTTGTAAAATAAGTACAGTGTTAAACCACAGCAGGTTAACGTTCCACTCCAGCTGTCAGTGTAGTATTACCAATGTTGACTCTCCTGCGGCTAGAGGTTAAGTGAGAGGAAACTAAAATCCAATAAACAGTTCTGTTATCTGATTGGCCAATGAATAGTTGATCTGTGTAAAATTTGTGAAAAATAAAAATAAAATTTACCTTTTCAATACAAGCAGTATTTCGCTGTTAAAATAATGTGTAAACCAGGTCTGTTTTAACGTCGTATTGGATAAAGTATTGCTGTGATGTGTACCGCTCGGTGTCTGCAGCATGAATGCCTAAGATTATTGGAAAAAGAGAGTAAAATATGGTAAAACAATTCGGAAGCGCATACATGAATGAACAGGTTTAAACTTGCAAACGCCTGAGCCACCGAGATGGCCGCGCCCTGTAGTACAGTAAGATGGCGGACTATCGGAAAAGGTTACAGAGGTTTAAACGTTCTATTGGAACCTTACCCAACCAATGGAGGTAACAAATACGCTAAAATGGTAGGATATCGGAAAAAGTTATAGACGTTTAAACGTTCTATAGGAAAACGGTCGTCTGCTAGCCAATATGTCTGCGCGCAGTGCGGTACCGTTAAAATGGCGGATTATCGGAAAGTTTAAAAGCTAAAAATACGTCGTCTGCAAGACAATATGGCGGCGCCCTGTCGTTACGCCCGAGCGCGCTCAAAAGCGACTCATTTTCTACTCGATCCAAGATGGCGGATTTATATAGACTATAGAAGGGGTCACCGAGTGCATGTGGTCTGGATGAGCACCCCTGACTACTTTGTTGTATCGGAGTGTACACGACACACTTCGGACGTACCGTGCAAGTATCGAACATACTGGGGAAATTGCGAAATAACGGTGTACCTGTAGCAGCCTTACCACAATCCTAGTGTCGTTTGCAGCTTTGACCAGGTCACAGGTTTTGCTCTGCAGTGCGGTCGACAAGGAAACAAGAGTCGATAGGACGTGTTCGGCAGCTACCCAACGACACAATAAAGCTGAACTGCAAGACTGATGTTTTATGCCCAGATGCCTTTGTGTCTCCGTCGTCAGCAAGCTGCTCAAGTGACGTCACTACAGTTCTGAAATTGTAAATGCGTACCCAAATAATTTTCAAAAATGAAATTTTAAATTTATAGACTACTGTTCTTGCATAATCAAATTAATTGATAGCTTGTGCCAACGAAACTTTCGATGTATATTTTCTATGAGTCATTTACTTTGCCAAAATTACCTGTATGCACATAGGAATGTGTGAAGGGCGTCCGCTCGTGCTGCCCATCTCGTTTCACAGAGGGACTGAAGCCGCTTTCTCTCCTCCATATTGGCTCGGCTCACGTCGTCAGCTTCCAGCGTCTCTTTGAAGTTAAGGAGGCGTTTTGCAGAGTAATTAAATGCAAAGGCCACTGTATGCACGATATCCATCATATTGCGGATGTATCCGATCTTGCATGCGTGTATAATGGCCAGGTTAAGGCAGTGGGCCTTACAATGGGTGTAGATGGCTTCGGGGTACTGTGCACTGATACGTGCCTGCACCCCTCTGTATATACCAGACATATTACTGGCTCCATCATATCCTTGTCCGCGCATCTTGTCGAGGTCAACTCCTGTATAAAAACAACACTTAATTTTTTTAAACAATTCTGTATTAAATGGCTTCCTCTATATACTCAATACAGAAAAATAATTCTCTGGAGCGAATAATGTAGAAAATTTCTATACACTTTGAGATTATGCTAAGCGATTATAAAAAAAGAACAGCTATCTACACAGAATGGCTTCATCAGCGTACATGAAAACAATTTGGCAAGTGAACGTTTTGTGACACAAATCTGCAATATTATTGTATATACCGGTACTGTTTTATAAAATGAAACTCTTTGAACATTTGAATAAGCACATAACGGTTGTTTAGAGGTTAATGTGTCTGCCGCTCATCCCGGAGGTTGCGGTTTCGAGCCCCAACAGGGTAATGACCGTACATCCTAATATGACACCAGTACTGGTTTTTCAGGACGCTGACTCGAGAGTGACAGGCTTTCTTCACAATCGAGCTAAAATAAATTAGTATAAACTAAGCACATAACTCGTTTCGAAAAGAGAATGATTGCTCCCCGTTCATTTGTACCCAGAAATGACTTACCTAGCTCCTGAAGATTCTAGAGGAATGCCGTTGCCAAAGCCTCCCCCTTCGTGCTTGCACACTCTGCAAATCCAAGAAAGTCCTCTCGAACTTCGTCCTCGTGTACGTAGCGGGGCCATCTGCTCCGTAGTAGCAGCATCCGTTGCTTCGTCAGCAATAAACCCGAAAACGCCCGCGGCGTTACAACGGTTTACTATTTGGCTTGATAGCATATGTCCGATTATTCCAATCAGTTCATTGTGTATGTTAGGGGATGTGTACATTGTGCGGGGGTCCCCTTCTTGCAGATGCGTATTTAACACAGTGTTGTGTTTAGCCTGAAATTTCAATAGAGCCTTAAAATTTCCCATATCATCTTCATGCCCCCGTAAAGCAATGTTTTGTTTACCACAAAACACTATAGTGTCAACGATCCCGGTGAGGATAAGGCGTTTTTTTCAACAAGAACGTTGTATCGAGTGGCAATGGAACACTCGATATCTTTTTTCTCACCCCTCATTACAGCAAAGAAGTTGTCGGCTCCAATTTTCTGATCTGCGTGATACAAAGAAGTTTCATGTTTTTCAATTATTTTCTTGATGTTGCTCCAATCTGAAACAGAAACTTTCGACAGGGCTTTGCATCTTGGGTCTTGCTCGCCAAACAAGAAGCATGGTGCACAGTACACCCCATCAGCAGAGACCGAGTATTTTAGCCACTTGTGCGTGGTGAACCAGCTCGCCTGTGCCTTTCTTAGTTTTCCACCATTGTACCTTAAATAAACCAATAAACGCATAAATATTTTTATGACACAATACCTGCTTCAATCATTTTTTCTTGAAGTATACTTTACAATACAGAAAGAAAATTTGACATTCTTGCCCACATACTTCGTTTAAATCATGTTTGTTTCAATTACATGTATGTATATTACAGTACAGTTTGTAATAAAAATTTAATGAACTGCATATAATTCAAATGGCCTGTTTTATTAAACTTAGTCCAAATCTGTTGTATACATGTAATTTAAGGTTTGGACAGCTTTATTTATATTTTGGGGGGAATAAAATACAAACCTAGTTGGAAACTTGTATTCCTGGGCATCCCATCGCTCTGACAACAGTGCTAACTTATCATCACATGACAAGCTAACAGATGATTCAATAAAAACATCAGGATAGGGTGGAGAAGACATTTCAAAAATTCCCGCTCAGGAGAACTTGTTTACAAACATCATTCGGATACCGTATATAAACAGCGATAATATGCAAAGGGGGGCAACAACGTACACACTTTACATATACTGTTGGAAAAAGAAAGCGAGTGGACATTGAAGATGAAATCACAAAATTGTTTAAGAATGTTTTATTGCATGTAATACAGTTGACTTTTTGAAATTTGTTTTAATTTCGTCAGTGGTATAAAGATTAACCCTAACCCGGGTAAGGGTTCGATTTTTATTGCATTTTTCGCCTTTAAATCATTTTCATTTTTGCAAGCCTTTATTTCTATTTATACGCACGGGCGTATAGGCGTATGGGCAGGTACGCCCCTGTTAACAGTGAAAGTTACTACACAGTCAGTCAATAAAGATATTCCGGTCACTACAACAGGTCACCAGATACCTGTTTTGAATACCGACGTATTGGTATCAGTTTCTAATATCGTGCATTCCAACATACTTACGTGAATATTTGTGGACTCTTTTGAAACTGTCTCTATTAAACAATCTCACGAACTTTATGTGAAGTATAGAAATTTGAGACTGTCCTTAAAGGGACAAACCCTATAGCTGATGCCAAACTAAATAACCTCCAAAACATAAATAATAGAATCTTTGGAAGTATTATAACTTAACCTTAAAGTTTCAGCTATGCATTCCCAGTCATTATCGATAAAATCAGCGGTTTAAAAGATACTGCAGTACATTTGCACCTGTGTAATAAACCATTCAATAATCTATAAACCGATAAATTGTGCAATTTTTTACAGAAAGCCTCTAAATTGATAAATTGTGGTAAACTGAGGGATTTTTCGCCATACGTTCTTCTTTGAAACTGTATTTATATATTATTTTACGTTCATTGAACACATACTCTATGATTCGGAAATATAATCTGCTAGATGTAGGGAGTGCCCCTTTAAAGTGGAAGTATGCACAATTTTTTCAAGTAAAAATCCAGCTGAAATAGTTGTTTCCAGCTCTTCCAGCTACCAGTACGAAATAATAAGTTTCCAAAGAGTGAGGTTGGGTGCGCACCATAAACCGGTTTAAGCTCCCCAGTGGTGTTTTTGCCACTGACCGTTCCAAGGCGGTGCCCCACCGCTCCCCCTTTTTTTTCCCCTTTTTTTTTTTTTGTGTTCCTTTCCAATTGTTCGTTTTGTCCTCGTGCTTTGTATGCTAGTGTGTGTTGGTAGTGTACGTGTGTGTGTGTGTGTGTACATTGTGTGTTGTGTGTGTTGTGTGTGTGTTGTGTTGTGTGTGTGTTGTGTGTGTGTGTTGTTGGTGGTTGCACTTCTGGTCTGTGGGGCTCGTTTTGGGGGCTGCGTTTGGTACGTGGCTTTCCCTGTTGTTTTTTTTTCCTATTTTGACTGGAAGAGTCAATTTAAAAAAAACAACTGCATGCTGGAGTTGCTTCCCTTCCACTCCCGAAATCTCTACCAACAACAATAAAACAAGGGAGATGACTGTGAAGAAAGGAACTATTATTTTCTTAGTCCAATTTTTCATGCCCCCGAAGGGTGGCATATTAAAATCGCACCGTCTGTGCGTCCCCCCTTACAAACTCGTGTCCGGACTGTAACTCTGTCATGCATTGAAGGATTTTAAAATAACTTGGCACAGATGTCTAGCACATCAAGACGACGTGTCGCGTGCAAGACCCACATCCCTACCTCAAAGGTCAAGGTCACATTTGGAGTATGAAGGTTATAGAATCCTCTATATATGCACACACTCGTGTCCGGACTGTAACTTTGTCATGAATCGAAGGATTTTAAAATAACTTGACACAAATGTCTAGCGCATCAAGACGACGTGTCGCGTGCAAGACCCACGTCCCTAGCTCAAAGGTCAAGGTCATACTTAGAGTTTGAAGGTAATGGATTCCTCTATATATGCATATATGCACACATTCGTGTCCGGACTGTAACTTTGTCATGCATTGAAGGATTTTAAAATAACTTGGCACAGATGTCTAGCACATCAAGACGACGTGTCGCGTGCAAGACCCACGTCCCTAGCTCAAAGGTCAAGGTCATACTTAGAGTTTGAAGGTAATGGATTCCTCTATATATGCACACATTCGTGTCCGGACTATAACTTTGTCATGCATTGAAGGATTTTAAAATAACTTGGCACAAATGTCTAGCACATCAAGACGACGTGTCGCGTGCGAGACCCACGTCCCTAGCTCAAAGGTCAAGGTCACACGCAGAGTTTGAAGGTAATGGATTCCTATTTATATGCATATATGCACACATTCGTGTCCGGACTGTAACATTGTCATGCATTGAAGGATTTTAAAATAATTTGGCACAAATGTCTAGCACATCAAGACGACGTGTCGCGTGCAAGACCCACATCCCCACCACAAAGGTCAAGGTCACATTTGGAGTTTATAGGTAATGGAATCATGTATATATGCATACATTTGTGTCCGGACTATAACTTTATCATGCTTCGAAGGATTTTAAAATAACTTGGCACGAATATCTAGCACATCAAGCGGATGTGTCGCGTGCAAGACCCAAGTCCCTACCTCAAAGGTCAAGGTCACACTTAGTGTTTAAAGTAATGGAATACTGTATGCATGGTTACTCTGTCATGCATGGAAGGATTTTAAAATTACATAGCACATTTATTGAGCACATGGAGAGGCGCATAATGTCACTTTAAGTTAGAATACTTCCAAAGATTCTATCATTTATGTTTTGGGGGTATTTTGTTTGTCATCAGTTATAGGGTATGTCCCATTAGGAAGAATGTATATTTAAACTTTTTTTAATTGACTATAAGTTCAAAAATATCTAATTTTCAGAGAGTACTTTATTCTTTCACAAAAACCTGAGAGCGAGCACAGGTTTCTTGTAGTAGTGTATGAATTTACGCATTCATTCATAAAAATTGTTTGTTCTGACTGCATTTACTTACACGGGTTGTAAGGTGCTAGCATTGTTAAAAAGCTACTCACGAAACAACAAGGTTCTTCGTACTATCTGAAATAATTAAAGGGACATACCCTATAACTGAATGCCAAACTAAATAACCTCCAAAATATAAGTAATAGAATCTTTGGAAGTACTTTAGTAGCTTGAGACAAGCATACTTTTACGCAGGCATACAATGTTGTTACGTCGACTTCAGTGACACTAAAAAGTCTAGCCTATAATGGGAAACTTAGAATTGGTTACCCCTGTCCAGTTCCATTTTTAGATTCTAATATCGCCTTTCCAAATAAGGTCTTCTTCAATAGTGTTGAATCTGTTACATTTACTTTGCAAACATCTTTGTAAATGTCCTTTCAGAACCATTACCACATTAATAATTGGTGTTAAATCAATTTCAAAATTACATGCATTTGGTGGATTGAAAAAAAATTAAAATTGAAAAAAAAGTTTTAAAAGATATCAAACGCATTCTCTGATTTTCTTATTTTTGTTTCTTTCAGGTTGTGAAGATGCTTATCATTGTGGTACTATTGTTTGTCATTTGCTGGATGCCACTTCAACTCTACAGTTTCATATCAGAGATCTACCCTCAAGTTAATGAGTAAGTGTGTTAATGTCAGAACAGGTGATGTTTTCTTGTTTTCTTTTTATTTTACCTATCGCTTTACGACCAGTTCTCACAAGATTCAAGCATTTTCACTTTTTAGAAGATTGTCACATGTGACCACTTTATTCCTGTAAAAGGTCGGTAGATATTGAATAAAACTATGTCGATAAATTAAATCACAGTGGATTTGTTCCCGCCACAACAATATGTGATATGAAGAGTCTGTAAGCTACAAGTTAATGAGATTTCTTTGAACTATGTAAATGACAGTTTTAGTGTTAAAGCTTACTGTCACTTTTGCCTGTTACACATTGAAGTCAACGCAATAGGGGTCATTTGCATTAAGCATTGAAATTTTCAAACGCTCAGCTTTAACCGTTGATTCATTGGCCTAAAACCAGTAGAAGTCATTTACGTGTAATAATAAATTTTCCTAATTAACTGAAGGATCAGAAGTGTTCCTTTTACGATTATTGAGTAACGTTGTAACACTGCGTAAATATCAAGATTTAATTATACGCAGAGTTAATAGGATTACAAGACATGCAAATAGATGCAACAGTTTATCTTTGAGACGCATGGTATTTTAATGGTTAACCTTTGGACGTTTAGCTTTAAAATGGGGAGCGTATTGTGGTCATTGTTGCAATTTATTTCACGTCCGAATACAGGCGACGAGTATAGGTCGTGAACCAAGGAGACGGTAAAAGCCATAAAAGTAAAAACGAGTAAAATTGAAACAAGAGGGCCTAGATGGCCCTATATTGGTCACCTAGCTACCTTCGGCTATAATTAACAACAATCGCATCACAGGAAGGCTCACAACTACCCGGGGGTAATCATGATAATATTCATAAAGGTCCATTAAACAATACTACATTACAAATATCTAAGAACTCTGGTTTAAAACTAGAATATTTTGTGCCTATATAAGCCTATACAAAATCAGGCAATCCCCTAAACAGGGTAAATTTTGACCTACAGGTCATCATTTGACCACTCTTGGTAGAGTATTTATACTCAAATATAGTATTGTCTAGCGGACCTCTACTAAGATTGTTGTAATCACGATCCCTAGGTCAATATTTGAACCAGCCCAGACTTGTACAGGAATAACGATTTGAACGTTTAAACGTTTTTATCTGAAAGTCGCAATGTCTAGATCTTACTCTGTGTACTAGAGTTTATAGAAAGTGTAATAGTGCCGGAGTGTAAACATACTTAGATAATGCAAATCATGTTAAACCAGGAGCCATAACTAAGTATTAATTATCCAACACATCTAAGATCTTCTGTGTAAATACAAATAGTACTTGTAAAAGATTGTAAACATTGTTTGTTAAATCAGGAACCATAACTGATAGTATTGGTCGAAACAAGCCCATAATAGAACACAAATTTCGTTAACATTGTGTAATATGATTAGAATTATTGAAGAAAATTGAAGAAATAGAAATGCTGGACATGGATATAAAACATAGCTCAATATTGCAATTGTCTAATTTAGGACCATGCATAAAACTTTGGAAAAACTGTTAATTAAATAAATCCAACTCTATATAACTGTCTTCAAATAAAACACAAAATAATATGATGGCGCCCACGTGTGTAAAGCATATGCACAAGAGGGTAATGAGAATGTAACAATCATAGAATAGTTAATAGATAAATATAAGTTTTCTTTTCTTATCCACTTCAAAACAGTTCGAATATCAGATATAAGTATATTTTATTCGCTAACTTGTAGATAGCAAACAAGAGAACTAATAAATTAATTATGTTCTATTTCCTTACTGAAATGTTTTTTACATTATGTTACAGTCGTCATTTCAACTGGCTTTTGCATTTGTCAAAAGTTTTACATATGCGGATAAAGTGACCATTTTCATATTTTGTGGTGATTTAAATGCGTTCATAAAAGTTAATAGGACACACTTCTAAAGGTTGTGCGTGGTCGAGTGGTAAACTCTCTGGACTATCAATCCGGAGGTTCCAGTTCGAATCCTGGCCAAGGCACTGGATTTATAGTGTTCAAATAAGATCAAATGCACATTGCAACTTGAATTGCATACACAAGGTTTTTCTATGATTTGACCGGGTGACCTAGTTTTTGACCTTCGATGATCAATGTTCGAAATTAACCTAGATATTATCAAGGCAATCATACTGACCAAACTTCATGATGGTCCAATGAAAAATGCAACCTCTATAGCATACACAGGGTTTTTCTATGAATTCACTACGTAGCTTAGTTTTTAATCCTAGACAACCCATGTTCAAACTCGAGCTACATTTTATTAAGGCAATCATACTGACAAAGTTTCACGAAGATCCAATGAAAAATTCAACCTCTATTGCATAGTATGCACGGGGTCAATTACATTGAAATGTAATTAATTAAATTACAATTACGTTAAGAAAATCTTCAATTAAATTACAATTACCATTGCACATGTTTTTAAATGTAGTTAATTAGATTACAATGCATACACAAGGTTTTTCTATGATCTGACCCTGTGACCTAGTTTGACCCTAGATAATCCACGTTCGAACAAGACCTTAACTTCATCAATGCATTCATACTTTCATAAGTTTCATGAAGGTCCAATGAAAAGTGCAACCTCTATAACATACACAAGGTTTCTCTATGAGTTGACCCTGTAACCTTGTTTTTGACCCAAGATGGTCCATGTTAGAACTTCTGTCATTCTGACCAAGTTTCATGAAGATCCAGTGAAAATGCAGCCTCTATTGCATACAAAGGGTTAAATGTGGATAGACAGACAGACGACGGACACTAGGCGATCACAATAGCTCACATTTGAACTTTTCATGCTCAGGTGAGCTAAAGATACAAGTATTTTCACAAAGAACATGCAGTTATTGCAATCACAAACCTTAGAAAGGCAAAGCACATATTATAAGAACCAAATCAACGAGAATATAAGCATATCTTAAACACAAAATACAACGTTTTATTGCAATATACGAGCAGTAATAGTGTTGATCGGTAGAGAAACAATGTCACCATTCACATTGAAATATATATCTATTTGTTTCCGATTAATTAACTCGACATACGTCAAGTAAAGTAACTCTCATGATATTTTTGTTGCACTATGGCAAATGAACGTAAACTTTATGTGTCATGAAACTTTGATAATATAAGCAGGGTTGGTTTATCCTTGAAAAGACTTTATGTAATAAATTGAAATGTCAAAAGATATCTTAAATTTAATGGCATGTACCGATCTGACGCTATTTTCAAAATTATGTAGTTTTGTTGTCCCATACATGCGTTTAATAAATAATCAAAGCACTTCCTGAGATAGGCAAAGATATGAGGAAAACGAGAAAAACGAGAAAAAACCTTTTACGAAACCCATTCTCAAAACTTCAAACCGTTAATTTATGAAGTATTTTAGGAACTGTAGTTATAATGTTTGCTGTTATCTCGAATGAAGTATTTTTTTACATGTTATAAGTAAATTACTTCTGTCGTTATCGTTGTCAGGGAAAAAAATAAGAAAGGCGAACTATAGGTAATCAAAAGGTTTCTAGGACAATAAAACCAGAAAAAAAGTTTTTTTCATTTTTAATTCAACTTTGTTATTTGGACTTTGTAGAATTTCAACATTATACATTTTGTAATTATGTGTAAACTTTAAAACCGGGTCCTACATTCATGTATTCGGAATGACAGAGATATTTTAAAGGGTTCAGTAAGTTTGGTTTCTTTGCACACATTTACATATACTTATTTCGCTTTTGCTATAGTTGTCTATGTAAATTCGATCTCGAAATTCAGTGACCACATGATTGTGTTTGTGTATTTACTTGTTGCATAAAGCGTTATCTTTTAATATTTCGAAAAACGAGTAAACCCTAAGCTTGTCTTTCCGTGAATCACGTTGCCTTCATCCTTCAATGTGAATATAGTGCTTGCTAAGGCTTAATGTTTACTTATTTTCAGGAAAGATGTGTAACAACGCTTTTGAATTTTGGAGCGTATTATTTGAAATTTAACGATATACGTGACAGGAATTTATACTGGAGCCTTTTTATATGACTATATGTTTTAAAATACGTTATTTATATACAGTTTGGAGAACTTTATTTTTTTACCAAAATCTTAGAGCGAGCAGCTTTAAGAAAGATCGCACGACTGACATTTTTCGCATAAAAGGGGCAATATCGATATTATGTTCTTCTTGAAAAATATATATATTAATGTTGTTTTACTTACATTCAGCCCATTTTGAACAACAACAACAACAACAACTTTTTGAACACTTTGATAAGATAATCCGCCAGTTGAAGGGTATCCAGGTGGCATTGTTATGTAATGAAGTGACACTTATTTGTCAGATCTGTAAAAAGCACAGTAATTGAATATAGCAACATTATTAAGGTTTAATGCATAAAGCACTGGTCGTCTGGTATTGAAGATCTTAGACAAATTTATTGAATCTTAATTTAACGGAGGAAGACGAGTAGATAGTTTGTCTTACATGCGATGCGTAATATTTTACTTTTACGCAGATAACAATATATATACCACTGTCTTGAATAAATTGACATATGTTCTCAAGTGTTTGTATAAACATACAGCTACTATAGTAGACTATAGATGGTTAAAAAAATATTTAAAACAATAGTTAAAACATCACAAGCGTTTAAACTTGACAAATGTCATTGGACAAAAAAAAAGAGAATTGGGCACTGTTGTATTCTAGATTAATCGTATTCGTAAACACATTGAATACGTGCTTACATGCTCAGAAGACTGAGAAGATACAAAAATGGTTCTGAAAAGTACCGACCAAAACAATCCTGTACATTTACAACAAATTCTTGTTATACCGGTATATTATAATTGCTTTTTATATTTTCAGATATAAATATATAAACATTGTATGGTTCTGCTCAAACTGGTTAGCAATGAGCAACTCATGCTACAATCCATTTATATATGGCCTACTTAATGTAAGTACCCAGCCTTTTGTCCTAATTTGATAAAAGTGTTTTAGTGCTATGAGATAAGGTCTTAGATGCGCAATTCACAATATCATAACAGTGTATACGTAATAAAAGCCTATTCTGACCAACAAAGTGCTTCCATATGCCGAGTTTTCAAAACCATATGTAGACCTGCATGCTTATCTCTGGGGTCTAGAAGTCAATTTATAGTGGGCATTTATTTCTTTGCTGTATGTGATATAATTATATAAGGTATATGCTATAATAATTAAAGACTAATGTTTTAGGTAAGTTGTAATTCAGTGGACATACGAAAAAAAAATTGACGTCAATAACAGCATATAATTGTATAACGTTAAGTCTTTCTTGATTTCAAAAAACGGACTAATTCATCTTTTAATTTGATTTTGGCTTTAATTGTTCGAAGGCATATTATGAAAAAAAATTACTAAATAGCGAACAGTAGCGTTCATGATCAAGTTGCACTAATTAAGACCATAATGTCCTGTGGTCTCCAAACATAATAGGGCAAGATTTATACATAAGTTTTGCAAAGATACGCCAGGCCTGAATCTAACTTATCTAAGGAAAACCAGTTCAGTCTAAATTACATTAAAGCATTTAACTCAACTTAATTATAATGAAGGACAAATGGTTTGCTTCACCAATTTGTCTCCTTGACATTGAAAGGGCACTCCCTGCATCTAGGAGATTATATTCTCAATACATCAATTATGTGTTCAATGAACGTAAAATGATGAATAAATACAATTTCAAAGAAGAACCTATGCCTCATTTTACCACAATTAATCAATATAGATACGTTCAGAAATAAATCGCATCCACCCATTAATTGTACAACAACAACTCTGTACGTTAAGTTAAAATACTTCCACAGTTTATATTATTTATGTTTTGGAGGTTATTTAGTGTGAATCAGTTATAGGGTATGTCCCTCAAATGGCAACAATCATTAAAACTGCTTTCACGTCCATTTAATGATAAACATTGGTTCTGAGACTAAAAATCGTTCCTTGGAAGTTTGGAATAAAGTAATGCCTGTTTTCACAGCGACGGTATATAAACGGTATCAAACGCTGAAAATAAATTCCGAGGCTGTGCAGACACTAAAATCCCATATTTCTATAAAAACAAAAGGTCACATCAATCAATAAATAAACAGTGTATTAAATGCAAACTAGGTGACACAAATTAAAGCCACGGAACATTTTCATGTGACATCTAACTTGCAATTTAGCTTTATGGTGTGGGTTAATGTTATTTATGTTGTGGCGTAAGACTTATTTGTTTAATGTTATTTCATTAAGTAGTCCGAAACACAATTTTATCATTTTTCGACGTAGTCGTATACTTTTGATTTGAACTTCCGTTGGTATGGACGCGTTGCTAACCAACTTCGTTATAATGTGACCAATGAATCGAAATATTGGCTAGCGTTTCGGTACCGGAATAAGCAGTGTACTGCCCGGGAGCCTTCTGAAACACAAAATGTGTTATTTTTTTATTTATAGTTATTTATAATAAATCATGTTGCAAAAAGAAAAAACCAGAACACGTTATGTCAAGGTTTCTGGACAGTACGAGATCACTTGTAAACGAGGTGTTGTCCGGGGCCGGACATCTAGCGTCATTGATTATTGGCTAGCGTTTCGGTACCGGAATAACATTAGACCCGGGGCCTTCTGAAACACAAAATGTGTTTATTACGTCACCTACGTCGACCATCTTTTTTTTTAAAAGATATTACTTGTTATGTATCTTATGCTTTTTCCTAAAGATTAAGTAAGCCAAATGATCAATTTGATTCTTCAGGAAAAGTTTAAGCGTGAATACCGTCTGATGTTTCAAAACACTAGATGTATGAGAAATGCTTCCGCTGACAACAATTCGTCGCTCTTTAGAAACGACGGCTCCGACGAAACCGCGAATAACAGTGTCAAGAGGATAACCCTAACGTTTAGGTATGTACATGTACCACCTGATGCCGCAATTACAAAGGATGTAATCCCCAAAACTTAAAATAAATTTTTTTTTTTTTTTTTTTCCCCCCTTTTTTTTTTTTTTTTACATATTTTCACTAAATTTGTTGTGTTGATTAATTTGTACTTAACTATTCTGTTGACTTTATTAGGCGGTAAGGTCTCCAATTTTGTTAATAGAATTATTTGAAATAGAAATCTATTTCAAAGAATAATACTGTTACTGTCTTTTTATGCCCCCGAAGGGTGGCATATTCAAATCGCACCGTTTGTCCGTCTGTGCGTCCCCCTTACATTTTTCCGTGTCCGGGCTGTAACTTTGTCATGCATTGAAGGATTATGTACTAACTTTGCACAAATGTTCACCACATCAAGTCAATGTGTTGCAAGCAAGACCCACGTCACTTCCTCAAAGGTCAAGGTCACACTTAGAGTTATAGGTAATGGAATCCTGTATATATGCATACATGTGTGGCTTGACTGTTACTTTGTCATGCATTTATTGATTTTAAAATAACTTGGCACAAATGTTCAGCACATCAAGACAACCTGCAAGAACCGCTTCAAAGGTCAAGATCACACTTAGAGTTTAATAGTAACGGAATACTGTTTGTATGGTTACTCTAATATTAAAGGATTTTTAGCTAAATTACCTGGCTCAGGTATGATTATCCGTCGTAGAAAGGACACTTAGACTCGTTAGACATCTCTATTAGGTCAGCATTTTTGCCTCACCTGTCAGAAACTGGGTCAGGCTCTTTGTCCAAGTAATTGCTCGGACGAGTTCGAATAAATGGGTCATCTCGGATGTAACTTAACTAGCACATGACCCAAAAATAGAAAAAACTTTTAGTGTCCTCTAGAGGCTACTGTCTCAGTCAAAATAGTCCTGAGAATTTGTTATAAAGGTTGGTTTGATTCATTTCTAGTAAAGTTTGAATATTGGTCACTTGGAGGTTAAAAACTAGGTCAACGCCAAAATCACCGAAAAACCTTGTTAACATTGTTTGAGGTAGCATTGGAAAGTTTAGTCCTTATATCCTTGAAATATTTCTAAAAGGCCAAGTTTCTATCAGTCTTCACTAGCCAAGTTCGAATACCGGTATCTGGGGTCAAAAACTAGGTCACAATCCTGAATAGGAGCAAAGCCTTGTTAACACTCTAGCCGTAACATTTTACCCCAAATCACCCTGAGAACTATTTATAGAAAGGTTCTTTTGATGATTTCGAGTGTTCAAGTTCAAAAATGGGCTCTGGGTTTAGTAGGTAAGAGCCAAAATAAAAACCTTGCTAACTTTAGATTTGTGCTTTTCCAGTTATCTTTGAAACTTGTCAGAAAGGTTTTCATGTTAAAAGCTCAAGTATTGAATATGGGTCATTGGTTTTATAAACCAGGTACTCAGCCAAATATGGAAAACTTTGTGTGTTAAAAAACTACTCGAATACATTTTCAGCCCAAATACCTGGAAATTTGTGGAAAGCTTGTTTTAAGATATTTTAGCTAAAGTTCGAAGTATGGGTTATCTTGGGTCAAAAATAGTTTCATTAGAACCTAAATGTGGAAAATTTCGTTTAACGCTTTAGAGGCTACATATTCAGCCCAATTATCCTGAAAATTGTCACAAGGTTGTTTGATATTACTGCCGAATGTTTCATATCATCTAGGTCAAAAACTAGGTCACAGAACCCAAATGTGGACAACCCTTTAACACTCTAGATGTTACATTTTAGCCTCATTTATCCTTGACTTTGTCGAAAGGTTATTTTGACGATTTCAAGCTCAAGCTTGTATTTTGGGCTATCTTGGGTCACAACTAGGTCACGCCCAAATATGGAAAAACCTTGTAACACTATAAGGTAACATTTCAGCCCAAATATCCCGAAATGGCAGCAAGGTTGTTCGATGATTTCAAGCTCAAGTTTGAATATGGAATCTTGGGTCACGATCTAGGTCACAGAACCAAATTGGTGGAAAAACCTTGTTATTTCTCTAAAGTACATTTTCAGCCCAAATATCCTGGAAATTTGTCAAAAAGGTTGTTAGACAGATTTCTGCCTCAAGTTTCATACGGGTCTAGGTAAAACCTTGGTCGCAAAGCCCAAATATGAAAAGCCTTGTTACTACTCTAGAGGTATCTTTTCAGCCTTCAAATTCCTGACTTTGCAAAAATCCAGGGCCATCATGGCCCCTTGTTAAATTATATGGCCAATTATTGAGCACAGAGACAAGACTATTAGCTTTTTTGGGGGCATTTGTCACCTGTAATGGACAGCTTTGTTAAAATTTGTTGGGTAATTAAATGTGTGTCGTGTAAACAGAATTGCATGTCTTATCTCACTACTTTTTGTGTCCTTAGATTATCTCAGCAGTTAGTCACTGCGAAAGTGTTATAGTATAGTTTGATTCATTGTAAAACTGTATTGGTACTTTGTAGGTTGTACGTTACATCACCGTTTTGAATTGTTTGATACAGTAGAAAGTTTATTCTTAATTTTTATATTTGATTAGGCTGAGCAACAGTCTTACAAAGTAACCGATCGGCAAAGGTCAAATTTTCGGTGGGGCAGGCTGTACTCCTACATTATCAAAGTGCGAATCGAGCTAAGGACTGTTTATAGAAATAACTTATAAACGAGTATCTGTCATAACATTGCTGTTTTAGTATAGGAAAAAAACCTATAGGATTTGTGCTTGTCAGTAAATCTTATGTTTGACCTGTTGGTCAAGCTAAAAACTCGTAATACAATGCGTTTGTTATATACCAGTATCAGAACACGAGTTGTATGTCGAAAAAATTTCGAATACATTCAAAGTTTAAAGTTGTATTTCAAAGATATATTAATGAACGAAGTTGAATTACGAAAAGAGTTTTATTAGATGGATTAAATTTGTTTAAGCTCAGCTGATATTGGGTTAACAAACATTGAACCATATTTTATAATGTATAACAATAAAAACACTCGGACATAAGAATGTGCCTATTTAATGCTTTGTTGAAAATACCTAGACAAGACTATACGTGTATTTAGGTATCTTTACAATGTCCTGTCTATGAAAAACAAGATATGGCCAAAATTCTAAGGCAGCTACGATTGTATCAGGGGTCACATGAACTGATTCTATTCACGATTTACTCAAAGAAGTTTGGTGGAAATTTATCTCTCAAAGAAGACGTAAGCATAAACTTTAAAATTACGTTAGAGGACAGCAGCAATTATTTCTTAGAAAAATGCACGCCAAACACTGATCAATTAAGCATTTAATTCTGGACCTTTCAACATGTAAGGATCTCCTGCCTTATGTTTGTTTCCCTTCTTAATACCTGCTGGTATGTTCATGACTCTAACAAACACAGTTGCTTTGTTTGTCATTGGTGGGTTTTTAGTTATTTTAAGTTTTATTTTGCTTTTTCCTCCTTATTCATTGAATCGAATTCTTGCTAAAAAATAATTTTTAATATATCTTGTCATGGTTAGATGTACTATTTATTATGTATTCTGAGGGAGGAGAAACCCTAATAATAAACATATAAAAATAATATAAATTCTTTCGTTTCAATCCCTTTCAGTGTTAATATGTATTGTAATGCCTGCATGTATGATTATAATACACATATACTGAATTAATATGCTTAAATTAAGACGCGTACCATTAAAAAGGTGTATGTAAGTAAGTGAGGTAATATTTTTTCACGTTATATTGATTATGTATTGAATATGATAAAAAGCAGAGAAGAATGTGGAATAAAATATCTGATGCTATGTTGTAGAAAAAATTGTATTTGTTTACACTGTTTCGGTAAGAAAACTTATGTACGAAAGCATTACAGAAAAGTAGAAAGGGTTTCATTTCTGTAAAAATCCAGTTTCTAAATTTTCCGTTGCTAGAGAATACAAGGTTGATTGTTTATTTCAAACGGAAGTATTTCAGAAAAAAAAGAAACATTTTCAAAATCAACACCAAGTCGGGAGGCTTCATCTCTTATGGGGAAGTCTTTTTTCTGCATTATACGGTCACTCAGTTGTTGAATGTTTAATTAGTTCAGCACTTTGTGCTTCATAAAACAAAATGTCTTAAGTTTGTATATATAATTTTTAAGAACAGCGCTACACCATAACGGCTACATTTCTAAAAAATCCATTTTCTAAATTTTCAATTCTTAGAAAGTACGAAGTTGATTCTTTTTACCCCAAATATCAAAATTATGACAAGCCATTTTCAAAAGAAGAAGCATTTCAAATATCTGAATGCATTCTCACAGTTTGGATAGGGGTATGGGATGTAGTGGATGTATATTGGAAAGAGTGATCATTTAAATATTTTAGCCATTTGCAATTAAAGATTGATAACCGGTTCAAAAGATACATATTGAATATAGAGGAAAATAACAATTACAGGGAAATAACTCTGAAGATATTCTGGAGATACTCTAGAGTAAAGTTAAGGAGAGGCATTGTGCATCAGTTTCGTGAAATTCTATATTTGAGTTCCTTAGTTTGGCTTTGGACGGAAGGACTGACGGACAACGTTAAAGCAATATCCAAAATGTTGAAATGCAGCAGGAGTACACAGCACCTAGTATAAATGAATTGTGTTTTTTAGAGATTTGTATGTTTTCCAATTAATTTAGCAGTCATCAAGTCGCCTTCAAAACGATATCATATTTTTCGGTTTGCTGTGTTATAAAACACGCAAACAAAGTCAATAACCGAATTCCTTCCTCTTAACCTAATTCATCGATACATGGGTTGTTTAGCTTACGTTACCTAAAGTTGAGCGATCTATATAATGATAGCAGTAAGAGGTGATTCAAGACTTCGGAGTGACACCGTAACGTTATTGTAAAGTATACCTTAAATGGACATACCCTATAACTGATGCCAAACTAAAAAACATCATCAACATAAAAAGAATCTTTGGAAATATAATAACTTGACCTAAAATTTAAAGTTTTAGCTATGCATTCCAAATCATTATCAATCAAATTAGCCGTTTGAAATATTCTGCAGTACCGTAAACCATTCTATAATCTATGTAGAGAGTTGTTCTTGTACAATTAATGGGTGGATGCGATTTATTACAGAAAGCCTCTACATTGATTAATTGTGGTAAAATGATGCATTTTTTGCCGTAAGGTTATTCTTTGAAAATGTATTTATTTATCATTTGCGGTCATTGAACACATAATGTATTTTTCGAAAATATAATCTGCTAGATATAGGGAGTGCCCCTTAATAGCTGCTCGCTCTCAGTTACCATTGAAATTTTTTGTTTTCCCAAAAATTGACATTCTTATCATTAATATAAAACTAAAGGCTAGAATAAAATTATAAGCAAAAATCTCGGTAGGAATTTGCAGAAATCGATTAAGTCGGTACCCGCTACATATAGGTTTATATTGAAATCTCAAAAGCTTTTGCAACGCTTTTGAATTTGAGATTTTTCGAAATTTAGATATACTTGACAAATTTAAACTGGAGCCTTTTTATATCAACATATATTCTAAAATATGTTATTTACATACAGTTTGAAGAACTTTGTTTTTTTTTTTTACCAAAATCTGAGCGCGAGCAGCTTTAACTTAAGATGAATTATTCTTTGGAAAGAGTGGCCCGAGCGTGTTGTCGCTCGCTCAAAAAAGTCGTCAATGCAATTCTCCGAAAATTTACTTGTGTCATGATTTTTTTATATTTTAAGCCGTTTTGAGAATATTTTGAAACTCCTCTCCATTAAGAAAGCAATCCATTTGACGGGTTTTATGTGAGAAAACATCGCATTATAAAAGTATCTCAACGGAAAATAGATGGTAGCTGAAATCTGTCGACATTCAACAGAATACTGTTATTGCTTTAATGGAGCTTATACATATCTAGTCAAATTTTCAAGGCTTCCTGTCAGTCCAAATTTGTTGTTGCTTTGCAGGGATAAGCATTATTAACAAGGTACAAAACATTTGTAATAGCATAATAATATCAACAAGGTAATGACTATAATTATCTAAAAGAGGCATTTTTAGCGGAAAAAAAGGAGATGATATTTAGTTGTGATTAAGATATTCAGATTAAATTATTTATCTGTTCAGAATTTTAGCTTAATAAATTGCCGGTTTTTAAATCTGTAATAATTTTGTTTCTCAAAAGAAGATGGTCTTTTGAAATAATATCGTTTCGTTCTTTTTGCAATTTCATTGACAAAAGAAACCAGTGATATTCATTTACACTTATTTATAGCATTTACATTAAAAACAAACGTTACGAACGTTTTTCAAACAATCAAAATATATCTGTAAATTTGAAATTATACACTATCAAATTATGAAGCAATAAAATATGTGTAGCGATACCGTTGAATCGAACAGGACAAACGCTTAAGCAGGAGGTAACTCGTAATATTTTAAGTATAATACGGTCCTTGATTTTAAGTTTGTCCATGTAGAATGTAACCAAGGGGAAGTCGCAAAGTTATGGTTTGGCACCTCAATTGTCCTTCGCTTGCATTGCAGATTATTTTCAAGTATTTGATCAGTTATTTGATCCGACAAATCAAGAAAATGGTCCAAAGGTGAATAATTGAAAAGTTAGGCAACTAGAGCTTGAGACTGATTCCCAATTATTGTCCTTATCATTATTTTAAGTTTCAGCTAGAAAAAACAAACCTGTCAGTTTAGCCAATTATGGCTCGTTTCTTGTATGTGTTCATGGTCTGGGATCATTCCCTTGTTGAACTAATAAATTTTATAAGGTTTTAAATGATTTTCATAGATAAATGGTATATTTTCCTTGATTTAGATAAAATGTAAGGTTTTGGTGGATATAATTCCAAAGGTTCAAGTTAAGAGTACTATCGTTCATCAGCTGGAATATTCTTCCTGCCATCCTAAAACTTGTAAGGATGGGTACTCTAGTCAAGCTAAAAGGTATCGTCGTATTATATCATGTACTTCCATTACTTTGCCGATCCTTAGATAAGTTACTTTTTTGTGAATTACTCTTATGACTATGGACAAGGCATTTAATAGGCGCGTCTGTCACAAGATAAACACTGGTTTACAATAAAATACAGTACTAACAATGCCTTTAATATAAAATTCCCTACCAAATATTGGAGTTATTGTCACTTGGTGTCAAGCATCACCACCTCGGTCCAACTTATGTTTGTCCCATCTCATTAAGTTGCAATTTCAAGGAATGTTTATTTAGTTATTTGAGTTACGCTGCACACGACAACGCTAAAATGTAATAATAGCCGGGGTACATAATGCACTAGAATTATTAAACGATGAATTTATCTTCATGCAATTGTCTAGGATTAAACTTAGAGTAGTACGATTGCACTTCTTCAAATGTATTGTATCTCTATAACATGCATAAAGTTACAAATTGGAATACCCTTCAAGTACTTTTGTAGACTTATGCGTCTCGGAGAAGATGAATCAAGAATTTCAGCGATCGCATTTAAATGTTGCTACACAAATAGCTTGGATAATCAAGTTGGATGACTTTAGCTTTTACAGTTGATGTTGTTAAACGTTGGCGTGCGCGAGACCTCATTGCCATACTTTTACAACTTGGCCAGTGGTATGAAAGTCGTATTATTTCATGTTAATTCTCTTACATGCAGGCTTTTAGTTATGCTTCGGTTTTACATTTATTTAACGTGTATTCAAAAATACATTTCTTTTTAAAAAACCCGCCGCATAGTCTGAGACATATCTATATTAAAAACTTACGGCATACGCGGCTAGAGTCTTTTTAACGGACGTGAGTTCTTTTTGTTGAACTGTATTGCATTTTCTGACCTATGAAACATGTAAATTGAAAACTACTTTCGTTTTATTACACTGTTTTAAGTTTCAAGTAATTCAGTACTCCGAAGTTATACTCCGGACAAGAAAATTTAAGAAAATATAAAAAAAGGGAATCATTCAAAAATTAGGCAAGGTAGAGTTATGGTTCTTATGTAATGCACTTCCCCTCATTGTACTTTACGGGGTATAATTAAAGCTCAGCACACTGTAACAGAAACCTTGACATACAGCCTAACGTAAAGACAACTGGAATAACAGACGGTCATAGACATGTATATAGGTCCATGATCTAGCTCAGAAAATATCTCACTGGATTTATTTTCATATCACATGTATTTCTTATTCGTGCAAAAACGTAGTTTATAGTTACGTGTAATTGCCGCAAAATAACAAAATAAAGACTTTCAAATCGGTGTCGTCTGATCGAAATCGAATATACTTTATTGCCTTGTTCTAAAACATATATGTAGGATAGAAGCATTGATATATACTTTAAGCGTTAAGAGTATAGAAGTTTTGATGATTTTGATGTGTATAAAAGAAACTCCCTAGTTATAAGGGATGATGGCCTTGGGAATCAACGTAGCTAGGACAGCATTTTGCCTGACGCATTGCGAAAACCGGTCCGACAATTGTCTAAAACAGCATACAACGTAAACTTGATGTGTCACGAAACTTAGATAAGCCATAGTTTTATTGTTGTGTTTTGAAATTAAGCAATCAACCTGAGAGTCTTCAAGCAATAAACTGAAATTGTACAATGATGTCCAAAGATATCTTTTCAAGTCAACGCATGTATGGTTCAACAGATCGACATATGGAAAACGTTCTGAGATCGTTACATGCCATATATGGCATGTAACGATCTCAGAACGTTTGAAAAATCAAGGCACCTTATGAGGTAGACAAAGAAATGGAAAAAAATATTTTTTACGAAACTAATTTTCTAAACATTTGAACCATTTACATTCGTATGAAGCATTCTAAGAACTTAAGTAATTATGTCTGTTGACATTTCGAATAATGAGTTAATCACATTTCATGTGTAAATTCCTTCCGTCGTTATCTTTGTTGAGAAAGAATTAAGGAAGGCGAATCATAACTAATCAAAAGGTGTCTAGGTCAACTCAAACTAAAAACTAAGTTTTTGGCATTTTAATTCAAATAGATTGTTTTGCACAATTGTGTGTAAAGTTTAAAACCGGGACTCATCTATGCTAATTAAAATATGCCTCTAAAGAGGATGCATTAAGATTCATTAACAACTTGCACATAATTACATGGCCACGCATGTCTGTCTATTTTATTTGTTGTTTAAAGAGTAAGCATCTTTCAGTTTTTAAAAATACGAGTAAACTATGAGCTTGCGTTATCGTGGTGCATGTTGCTTACATCCCTCAATGTGAATACACTACTTGCTTAGGATTTTGACTAATTATCAGGAAAGACAAAACTGTAAAAATGTGTAGTAAATGTCTTCAAATCATATATTACTTGGATTTCAATGGACTTAATATTGAGTTCCCACTTAAGTTTAATTTATGGATGAAATAGATAGATCTACAAAAGACTGCAACTGTTAAACCCAATCAGGAAAACCATAAGCATCACATAGCACATCATCGATTTATTCTGAACAAAGTACAGAGGCACAGCCTAACACTGAATGCAATTTTAAATCACAAACACTATTAATAAACATTTATTAAAATAATTGACACCAAGCATAATAGTCGTACTGTGGTAATAACCGATAAATTACGCAACAAAGACTTTTTGTTGTCCCATTATGTTTCATTTACAGTTGTTTTACAAGTTTTGAGTGGATAGCGATTTATGAAAGGTCACAAAACTGGCATTTCGTTTTCAGTAAATTTCAATTTATGTTGCGGGATAAGGAAAAATAACAAAAGGCAATAACTCTAATTCTGATTGGTCAAGACTGAGTTATGGTTTTTGTGCACTGCACTTTATCTCAATGTGCTTGAGCATTGTATGAAGTTTTATTGAATTCCAACCAGTAGTTTTCAAGTTTTGCTCCGGACAAGGAAAAGTAACAAAAGGCAATAACTATGTAGTTAGACAAGATGGAGTTATGGTTCTTGTACATTGCACTTCCTCTTATTGTGCTTGGGCATTTTATGAAGTTGTATTGAATTTGAACCAGTAGTTATGCTCAAGACAAGGAAAAGTAACTACGGGCAATTACTCTCTAACTAGTCCAAATGGAGTTACGGTTCTTGTGCACTGCACTTGCTGTCTATGTGCTTGACCATTGTATGAAGTTGTATTGAATTCCAACCAGTAGCATAGCGTGATGTACAGTGTTTACAAAAACACATGTATGTCTGCCGAAAGTGTAACAAAATATGCCGGCTGTGCAAAGGATATACCCCGCTAAATTCGTTTCGCGGGTATAAATTTATGATCTGGTCAAAGTAATGCAATGCAGATGACAAGGAGGATGTGTATGACACATTTTTTTTATTTATGTTCATGTGTACATGTCATACTAGATACAGCTATATAAAACCACAATGTTAGACCTAAGTGTGACCTTGACTTGGGAGTAGGTGACTGAGTATTGTGTATGACACACTTTCATCACATGGGTAACAATCCTGAGAACTTATATTGAAATTGATCCATGTATTTAAAAAGTACAAAGCGGACTGGCAATACTGCAATATAAGACTAAGGTACAGAGTTGGAGGCCTTAAGTACGACATTGGCCTTGAGAACAGGTAACTTGGTGTGACTCGCATCTTACGGGTAACAATTTAGTAAGGTTATATCAAAATCGGTACGCCCATGCCGAAGATACAGACTGGAAACGAAATTGCATGAAGTAGTATTTGATCCCCATGTGTGACCTTGATCTCAGGAGAATATTTCTGGTTTTCGTGCATGACACAACTTTGTGGTAACACTTGTGTGAAATGATATCGAAATCGGCCCAAGCATCTCGAAGATACAGACCAGGTAAATTTCATTTAGAAGTGTTTGAACCCTAAATGCGAGCCCTGAGTGTGACATTTACCTAAAAAGTAGGTGGCAGTTTGTTGTACGTGCACAGACGGGGGCTATGGGTAACCATTGTGTGACGTTATATCAAAATCGGACCATGCATGTGGAAGATACAGACCGGAAACGAAATTGCAAACGACCTGAAAGACGGACAGATGGAACAGCGCAAACCTACAGTCCCCGAACTGGTCAAATGGACGGACGGTAGGAGACTTATTGTGTACATGTCATACTTTAGATACAGCTTTATAAAACCATAATGTTAGACCTATGTGTGACTTTGACATAAGGAATAGATGACTGGGTATTGTGTATGACACACCTTCATCACACGGGTAACAATCCTGAGAACTTATATTGAAATTGGTCCATGTATTTAAAAAGTACAAAGCGGACTGGCAATACTGCAATATAAGACTAAGGTACAGAGTTGGAGGCCTTAAGTACGACATTGGCCTTGAGAACAGGTAACTTGGTGTGACTCGCATCTTACGGGTAACAATTTAGTAAGGTTATATCAAAATCGGTACGCCCATGCCGAAGTAACAGACTGGAAACGAAATTGCATGAAGTAGTATTTGATCCCCATGTGTGACCTTGACCTCATGAGAATATTTCTGGATGTCATGCATGACACAACTTTGTGGTAACACTTGTGTGAAATTATATCGAAATCGGTCCAAGCATGTCGAAAATACAGACCGGGTAAATTTCATTTAGAAGTGTTTGAACCCTACATGCGAGCCCTAAGTGTGACATTTACCTAAAAAGTAGGTGGCAGTTTGTTGTTCATGCACAGACGGGGGATATGGGTAACCATTGTGTGACGTTATATCAAAATCGGACCATGCATGTGGAAGATACAGACCGGAAACGAAATTGCGAACGACCTGAAAGACGGACAGATGAAACAGCGCAAACCTACAGTCCCCGAACTGGTCAAATGGCCGGTAGGGGACTAATTGTATTGCCACCAATATAAGTCTATACTTGTTTGTATAACATTTACCCCAGTCCTATTGGATTTCGAAAAATGGACTTGTTGATCTTTTAACTTAAATGTGGCCGTTAATTGTGCAAAGGGATAATAATCAGGATCAGGTTGCACTAACAAAGATAACTAGATGGGTGTTCAGTAGAACACTTGTGTCGCCCTCTTATGCTTTGTCAGAATAACCAACAATTTTGTGACAAAATCTAAGTGTAAAAAGGGGCATAACTCTGTCAAATATGACCTTGACCTACAAACTTTGGCGGCATCATGACCCTTATGTCATAAGCAATACAATTTGAAAGTTTGATGAAGAAATCTTAAGAAATGGCAAAGTTATAGCCAACATTAAGTTTTCGTGACAAAATCTAAGTACAAAAAGGGGCATAACTCTGTCAAATAAGACCTTGACCTACAAAATTTGGCGGCATCACAACCCTTTTGACATAAGCAATATAATTTGAAAGTTTGATAAAGAAATCTTAAGAAATGACAAAGTTATAGCAAAAATCTAAATATATAAAGGGGCATAACTCTGTCAAATATGACCTTGACCTACAAACTTTGGCGGCATCATGACCCTTATGTCATAAGCAATGCAATTTGAAAGTTTGATGAAGAAATCTTAAGAAATGGCAAAGTTATAGCCAACGTTAAGTTTTCGTGACAAAATCTAAGTACAAAAAGGGGCATAACTCTGTTAAATATGACCTTGACCTACACAATTTGGCGGCATCACAACCCTTTTGACATAAGAAATACAATTTGAAAGTTTGATAAAGAAATCTTAAGAAATGGCAAAGTTATAGCAAAAATCTAAGTATAAAAAGGGGCATAACTCTGTCAAATATGACCTTGACCTACACAATTTGGCAGCATCACGACCCTTATTTCATAAGCAATACAACTGTAAAGTTTGATGAAGAAATCTTAAGAAATGGCAAAGTTATAGCCAACGTTAAGTTTTCATGACAAAATCCACGTACAAAAAGGGGCATAACTCTGTCAAATATGACTTTGACCTACAAAATTTGGTGGCATCATGACCCTATTGTCATAAGCAATACAATTGTAAAGTTTGATGAAGAAATCTTAAGAAATGCCAAAGTTATAGCCAACGTTAAGTTTGTGTGACGGACGGACGGACGGACGGACCGACGGACAAAGCGATCCCTATGTATCGCCTTTTCTCCGAAAGGGCGACACAAAAATGTACTGTGGTCACAAAAAACATCACAGGGTTAGACTTAAATATCAGAGCTTAAAAAGATACACCGGGCCTGACCTAGCTAAGCAATGGAAAAATAGTTCAGTGCAAGTATTTTGAAAAAAACCCTCAATTTAATGATATTGCAGGACAAAAGGTTTTGCTACATCAATTTGTCTTCCAAACATTAATCGCAACAGTCATTAAAACTGCTTTCACTTCCTCTGAAAGATATAAATTTGGTCGGAGACTACAAATCATTCCTTGACAGTTTTGACTTTATGTTATGCTAGTCTTCACAGCGACGGTATATAGAGTATCAAACGCCGAAAATAGATGCCGTTAAAAGCTCTTATTTGTTTAAAAACAAAAGGTCACACCAAGAAAATGCAATCTAGGTGACACAAATTAAAACCACGGAAAAGTTCCTGCCTGACATCTTAGTTGCATTAGCATTATGATGTAATTTAATGCTTGTTCTTTGTTTTTTATATCACTTTATAAGCATTCTGAAATACACACCATTTTAACTTATTACAAACGTTCACTTTAATTCGTGATTAATGTTTACGTACATGTAACTTTAGAAACCTCAGAAATAAAAAAGCCCCATTTAATGACATAGACCGGTATTTGCTAATTTCGATGTTGTATTGGACAACTGACCTGTCTATGAGAAACAAGAACTAGACAAAATTCAACACGAGGCAGATAGGACTGTAGCAGGGGCCATTCACGATATACAAAAAGAAGTTGGATAGGAAACTCTTTCTCAAAGAAGACGTAAACATAAACTTATTATGTTGCTGAAATGAAATAAAATCTGGTCTCACCTTTCTTCTCTTCACTTGTCCCCAAAAAACGTCAAGCTACAATTTACGTAACTGTGGTAATGTATCGGCTATCCCAGCTTGAACTTCTTTGTATTTCATCTCATTCCTATCCATCAGTATTTCGCAAATGGAGCAACCTTTCCTAGTAGATGAGATCCAAACTAACACTTGCCACTTTTAAAACTTCTATTGACAGCAACAAACCTTTGGTACCTGTAGGTTCCACTATGGGCTTCGATGACCACACATCTTTTACACACGATTTGGGATATAATGTCGCTCCTTGATTCACCATCTTTTTCTGAAAATTCTTGTTGAAATTCCTCTATGTCGTTGTGGTCAGAGCACAACCACGATTGTTTATTAGGATAATGCACGCCAAATTCTGATCAATCAAGCATCAACAACTTATATATCTATACCAGCATAAAGCTGTGTCATGTTATTCACGATTATATTCTTGCCAGTAACACATACTTTGCAATTAATCTTGAAAATAATAACAAGAAAGCAGACGAAATGTGAAATAAAAGGTTGTTTAATGCTTTGTTGTATTAAAAACAATACATAGAAAATTGATAGTACTTGTTTACATTGTTCCCGTAAAGAGACATTTACGCTTTATAGGAAGATGGGTGTTTAGTTTTGCACAGGCTTTGCACCTACTGGTCGTTAGTTGTGTCGCTTTTTTCTTTTAAAAAATGAATAGTTTTACTTCAATTACGACGATATTTAGAAAGAATATGGCAAATATTATCGATATATCTGGCTATATATGCCCGTCAACGTTAGTTACTTTATGATATTTGAAATTTTCTGTACTTGATATCGTAAAGTTGATTACTGGTAAAGTTCGATATAAAAAGTCACCAAAGATTTGTACGAGGCCCTCGTTCATCGGATGTGCCTTAGCTAGTTTAGAACATTTAGGGTGCGTTACATTTGTTCTAAAGTACTAATAACTTTTTCATGAAATAAAGGGTTGTTCTCGATTTGGATTGTCCAGGCAAGGTTCTATAACTACCAAAAGTAAAATATATGTTGCACTTGGCCGATAGACAACGTCAACCAATGACAGTATCATAGTTTCTGTCATTAGCACGAGGTTCCGATCGAAATATCAGTTACAGAGGGTAACTGATTTTGCAGGAACGAGGCTCTGCCGAGTTCACGCAAAACAGTTACCCGAGGTGACGGATATTTCCATCTGAACCAAATGCCTCATGATTGAAACTTTTTCTTGCATACCGTTTTCTTAATTAAAACTTATCGAAATGATGCATTTTCATAGAAAAACAATCGAAATTCAGATGTTGTGTTTGGGAAAATGATGTCACAATGAGTAAAACGTTACGTCACAAGCAATTCACGAGAGTCGTCTGGCATAGGACGGGTGCCAGACCGATTTTTCCGGCATGGGTAAAATAACCGGAAATGCCGATCTGAAATGCAAGAAAATTTGAACAGTCGAAAGTACTCATTAATCTCACTGATGAAAATATGCCAAAAGACGTTCCAGCCCATAATCCTTGCCAAATTGTTTGCACCTTTCCAACACGTTTTGTACTACCAAAAAGTACCACATTGCGTTTGTACCACTTTGTGGTTAAACAAAGATAAAACATTGCCATTGCTCAAATCATTGGTACATGTAGATAATTTTTTGTTGCTGAATGTTTTTACCCAGGAACAGATTAAAAGTGCACATGTACCTAGACTCACCTTGCTAATCGTCAATCAGTACCAATTATTGTACAAAGGGATGTCCGCTGAAATGTACTGACTTGCTTCAGAACAGTGGCGTTGGTTATGATGAAAACTGCACGGATGAGCACTGGCTGCAAAAGTAAAATAATATTTTCCTCTATCCGTGGTGCGGGTTAGATATGGACATAACATTGTAAGTTTTTAATTTTAAAGCTGCTCGCTCTCAGTAACTGTTGAAAAAATATTTTAAAAAAAGAAGGAAATTCTTCTTCATAAATGTAAAACTGAAGGCTAGAATAAAAAAATAAGAGAAAAATCTAGGTAGGAATTTGCAGAAATCGATTGAAAAGATCGGTTACACGGCATCGCTACACTATATGTTTATATTGAAATTTCAAAAGCGTTTGCAACGCTTTTGAAAATGGTAGCGTATTTTTTAAATTTAGAGATATACGTGACATGAATTTATACTGGCGCCTTTTTATATGGCCATATATTCTAAAATACGTTATTTACATACAGAACTTTATTTTTTTACGAAAATCTGAGAGCGAGCAGCTTTAAGCAAATACTGGAACTACTTCAACATTTGTTATCACTAATAAACAAAAACTTAGTAAGTTAAACATAACTTTTGCTGTGAAAGCAACCGACCGAATGGTGGTTGGTTATATCATTTTCGTTTTAAGTAAATTCTACGTAGTAAAGTTATTCTAAAAACCTTGCTATTCAAGAAAACAATTCAACTGCACCTCCGAACATTCTGTTTAATAAAACGTACACGCAAATGTTTCGTGATCTTGTAATTCAAGTCTTGTTTTGTTCGAAAATTTAATCGTTGGTGTACTGCCATCTATCAATGCCAGGGAAAGAGACAATTTACAATATGCAGTTTCCAAATCACGGGTTCGTTTACATTTTTTTTATAAATAATATTATGTAAATAAATAGATATTCATCGCGTCATTCTAATTAAAATTTGCATTTAGTGCAATTAACCTTTATATGTATGCAAAGTAGTTCAAAAACATTATAAAAATTTAAGAGCTGTTGGGACGACGATCCCGAAATATCTTGTATAATGTCGTGTTTAGAACATATTCATGTTCTTTGCTCGGACTATGTTTTGTACTAAAACATTTCCTAACGTGGTGGCCCAACAGTGTGTAATATATAACAGCCTTGTCCCTAAGAGAGGCGAGAGCAGACTGGCTCGGTTACACCAGACTTGATATTTGTATTACTCAATTTATGTCACTTGTAATCATTTAGTATAGTGATTGTTTCAATGAAATCATGTTTGATAGTACATGTTATTCAAGTCACGGTGTATCAAGCCAGTTATTTGCCAAACATAAATTACTTAGACTTTCGCTGGTGTTTTGTCAGTTACTTTGTAGTATGCAGTTTGCGTATAAATGTTAAATTAAACGGTGCTCAAATTACAGGACATTTATTAGCGAGATAAACAGTTAGGTTTGTCTCGAGTAAGATCCATTGTCATAGTATACACAATATAACTGAAGATAACTGAAGAACCTGAATACGTGTCAAACCCCTGTGGTTTAGAACTCTTTTGTTCGACTCTGATTGCATTAGATACTGGAATGGTAGAGTAAATGATCATGCGAACTTCCTTCATTGAAATCAATACAAAGGTTACACTTGCCTGTACATTGATGTTCAAGCATGTGACTTTACCTGTGTGGCCTGTGAACATCAATGCACATTCACTGTAATTCATTTTCAACGATCTTTCCTATGAACAACATGTCGTACAGTCTGACTTATGAATTCAACGCGGAAGGTTGAAGCTCGAAAAAGTCATTTAAAGTCACCCACCTTCTATACATATTCTAGAGCATAAGGTACTGTGATGATTATTTGCGCACAAAATGTGACATCATTTCGCAAGACCTAGAATAGTATTTACAATAATGATCACAGACTTAATACGTTTTAGGGGTGACAAATATAATTTTTCTCTCTAGTAGACACATTAGAAAGAACGTTAGAATACCAAACTATCCAAGTAATAGCTCTTTTTTCAGTTTTAACGATCTCTCATTTGTCATGAAAGGCATTCCTATTCTTAATAGCCATTATCAGGCAACAGCTTCTCGAAGAAAAGAGGGCAATGATGACGCTTTATCGCTAACCTAAAACAACAGAGAACATTTGCAATGCATTATCATATTTACATAATTCTTGATAATAAAGGTACGGTGATAATTGACTAGAGTTAATTGAGCATTGAAAAGAGGACTATCGAAGCAACAATCCGGTGAAGTTTGGTTGAAACAGGCCCAGTTGAGATGTCGTTCAATGGCTTTTCTTTTTTGTACAACGCGTTTCTATTTCTAATGGTCGGTTTGTGCAGCGGAGAAAAACCGCTTGAGCACTTTTAGTAGAGGACCGTTTAAGAAACTATCCTGTAGAGTTTGGTGCGAATTGGTTTAGTGGTTAAGGAGATGTCGTTTAAAAACGTTTCTATATTAAGCTCTTGTGACCATTTTGAGCAGTGGTGCGAAACGATTTGAGCAATTTTGGTAGAGGACTACCTAAGCAACAATGAAGTAGGTTGAAATGAGTACTGTGGCCAAGGAGATGTTATTCGAAGAAACTGTTGGTGGACGACAAACGACGTACAACGCACGTAGACGGACATGCTCAGATGAGCTAAAAGACTGGTTGTATGTCACAGTACATTAAGCTGTTAAAGTAATATTTTCCTTCAAAGTGTTCGTACAGCATTATTTTCAAATAAGATGCTGAAATTACAACTAATGCTTTAAAAAGATGTAAGAAGTGAAACGGGTTATTTCCTCTTTAAAAAAAAAAAGTATGTAAGAGAGAAAACATAATAGGCCTTTCTTTCTCAATTTTCTTATACATATTGGATTGTTTTTGGCTGGAAAACCTGAATGAATTTATATCTAGATCGGGTCTCAAAACTGCATAGTATACAAAATTGAAGGACGATAAAGTAAAAGACATTGACACTAAAACTTGCCATGTGCCCGAAAACCGAAGACAAATCGCGTGATTCGTGCACATTGAATAAAACTTTATTTCATATTTCTGTTACAGACGTTCATTTTAATGCTAATTTTGAAAATGACTTATCAAAAAGCCTGACAATTTGAACAACCTTGGTTTCTCCTTTGGCTTGAAATGTAGATCGAGTTTAGCTGAAACGCGTGTGGACCGTGTTTGCGATCCTGCTTAAAAACGGATTAAAGGGACATACCCTATAACTGATGTCGAACTAAATAACCTCCAAAACATAAATAATAGAATCATCATAACTTAACCTATGCTATGCATTCCCAGTCATTATCGATAAAATCAGCTGTATAAAATATACTGCAGTACCGTAAACCATTCAATAATCTATGTAGAGTTTGAACATGGGTCATCTAGGGGCAACAACTAGGTCACGGGGTAAAATTGTAGATTAATCATGCGTACACAATAGAGGTTGCATTTTTCATTCTTACTTAGTCAGTATGATTGTCTTGATTAAATTGAATATGAATATGGGTAATCTGAGGCCAAAACCTAGATCACTGGATAAAAACCTTGTGTATGCCATACAGGTGACATTTACAACCCAACAGTCAAAATCATTTGTGTTGTCAATGTCAAACATAATGTTTGTTCTTGTGATATTTAGTTATCTTATCCCTTGTCCGTCCGCCAGTCCGTCACACATTTTTGTCCGGGCAACAGACTTGAATTCAATGAAACTTCATAAACTGCTTATTATCATAGATAATACGAAGATAATCAGCATGTTCAGAGCTTTTTGTAGAGCCCGGCATAGTTGTCACTCTTGCGATTCGATGTATATGTATTTGATGTGGTCTTTTTCGGCGCAGCCGTATTCAGCTCGCTTTTGACCGGGAGTTGGTAACCTGTCAAACTTATTTAGTAATTTTTGATTGGATTATCAATCATGAAAGGGTCAATAAAATATAATTGCGTTTTCAGTCTTTCATGAATGGTTATATAATTTTACTTCGTAAATAGTTCATATTTATTAGCATAATTTGTTGTTACCTCCAAACTCATGTTAACAAGAGCTGCTTGTAAAACATATATGACCCCATTGATGCAATCAGTAATGTGTTGAACTATCAAAGAACCCGTTTTTAAAGTAAAAGTCCCCATTTTAAAATAAGCATTTTTGGCCTAAAAAGAAATACAATTTTTGGCCATTAAGAAAAATAAAGTTGTAATATTTATTTGGCCTTACAAAAAAAATCATGTGGCCCCGGTGGCCTGCACCTTTGACCTCAAATTCAATAGGGGTCATCTGCTGGTCATGACCAACCTCCACACTAAATTTCAAGATGCTAGGCCCACGCGTTCTCGAGTTATCGTCCGGAAACGCGTGTTTAAGAACCATAACCATACCTTACTCTATTTTTGAGTTATCTCCCCTTATTGATGTTTTATAAAACACTTTTGTGAGGAACATAACTCTTAAAGTATTCAAAGGAATTTGTTTAAACTTTACACACATACAGAGGACATTGAGAAAAATTAGCAGTGCTAAAGGACCTAAACTCTAGCTTGTCCTATATTTGAATTATCTCCCTTTATTTCTTTTTCTTGTCAGGGCCATAACTCCTCAAATACTGAACCTGAATACAGTCATAGAGGACATTAAGATGCAGTACAATGTCCAAGAACCAAAACTCAAACTTTTCCATGTCTAACATGGCTCTTGTTGTACTTAAATTTTGTCACGAAATTATTGGTTATTCTGACGAAGTATAAGATGGCGGCACAAGTGTTCTTCTCAACATCCATCTAGTTGTTTCAATGCACCACCCGTAAATGTTAGAAATACTCAAAATGTAAGCTCACGTATCTTTGTGTTAACGAATTTGGTCTAGCACATCCGTATCAGCGGAACCGGTTTTGCTGGTTCACCCCATTCTATGAAGCTTAGATTTTTTATTTGTTGCAATGTCTAGAATTCATCCTCCAATTTGTTAAAATCATGCCCCTTTGGTCAAAAGCGACTGCACTATGGAGGGTGGGAGTAACTTATTTTACATAAACATATGTAGTAACCTGAATCCATAGTCAAAATGACTTTGGGGAGGCTGCGTTTTTGGTACGTGGCATTCCCTGTTTGATATTATTTTTGTTTTTATTATTATGTTTATAAAGTAAAGTTGAGATTATGGCTCGATTACAAAATAATTTCACAAAAATGTTCTTTGGTTGATTTATCATAAAAGATGGCCAAAAGGGACAGAGGTAGGTTTCTGTATATGATTGAATTGTGAACTTAAAGCAAGAGCTGTCCCTCGTAAGTGACGAAAAGCCCCGAAAGAGGTGTCTCATAGTCTCTGTCCTCTCTATGTGCTCAACAATAGTGCCATGTAATTCTAAAATTCTTCCATGCATGACAGTTACCATGCATACAGTATTTCATTACCTTTAAACTCTAAGTGTGACCTTCACCTTTGAAGTAGGGACGTTGGTCTTGTATGCGACACGTCGTCTTGATGTGCTGAACATTTGTGCCAAGTATTTTATATTCAATCAAATTCTTAGTGTGTAAACAGGATTCCATTACCCATAAACACTTAGTGTGACCTTGACCTTTGAGGTAGGGACGTTGGTCTTGCACATGATATGTCGTCTTGATGTGCTGAACAGTTGTGCCAAGTCCTTCAATGCATGACAAAAGTTACAGTCCGGACAGGAATGTGTGCATATATACATGATTTTGTTTTTATTACTAATACTTTCAAGCTCTATCTGTGACCTTCACTTTTGCGGTAGGGACATGGGTATTGCATGCGTTACGTCATCTCGATGTGCTGAAAATGTGTGCTTAGTTATTTTAAAGTCCTTCAATGCATGAAAGTTACAGCCCGGACACGATAAACTGTAAGGGCGGACGCACAGACGGACAGTGCAATTTTAATATGCCACTCTTCGGGGACAAAAAATCGTCTTTGAAACAAGTAACGTTTTAAATAATTTTACAGAAATGTTCTTATATGTGACCCTCTACTGCGTTTGTTCAACCTACAACCTGCTAACATGCAGCAGTCGCAGAATGACTATATGAGAAGAACAGCCATGGAGATGTAAACAGAGTTCTTATCTTGCTCCTTTAAATCTGTAATTAATAACTTTTCCGCAGGTAACGGAGTAAGGTAGCTGATATAATTATCATCTTAGGATATAATTTCCTGTTTCTAAGTCCTCATTTGGACAGAACATGCAAAGATGTTTTGGCAAGAGTATTCATTATGTAGATAGTAATATTTATAATATATAACTAGCATGTATCCAGTACCCAGATGTTTATATGTAAATAAGAAAAGTAATACTCAACACTACACCAATCAACAACAAGGCATCAGAAGTTATGAGAAAAAGCGGCAGACTTCCTAGTTAACATCTAGCAAACCTAGCAAACTATATTCTTCCGTGTTCAATGAACGTAAAATAGATAAATACAATCTAAAAGAGGCACTCCCTACATCTAGCAGATTATATTCTCGTAACGTTGATTATGTGTTCAAAGAACGTAAAATGATAAATAAATACAATTTCAAAGAAGAACCTATGGCGAAAAATGTCTCATTTTCCCACAATTAATCAATATACATGTAGAGGCTTCTGCATCCACCCATTAATTGTACAACACCTCTACATAGATTATTGAATGGTTTACGGTACTGATGTATAATTGAACCGCTGATTTTATCGATAATGACTGGGAAATGCATACCTGAAACTTTAAAGCTGCTCGCTCTCAGAGTTAGGTTAAAAAATAAAGTTCTTCAAACTGTATGTAAATAACGTATTTAAGAATATATGGTCATATAAAAAGGCTCTAGTATAAATTCATGTCACGAATATCTCTAAATTTAAAAAAAATACGCTACCATTTTCAAAAGCGTTGCAAACGCTTTTGAAATTTCAATATGAACATATAGTGTAGCGGTGCCGTGTAACCGACCTTTTTAATCGATTTCTGCTAATTCCTACATAGATTTTTGCTTATTTTTATGCCCCCGAAGGGTGGCATATTAAAATCGCACCGTCTGTCCGTCTGTCCGTCCGTCCGTGCGTCCCCACTTACAAATTCGTGTCCGGACTGTAACTTTGTCATGCATTGAAGGATTTTAAAATAACTTGGCACACATGTCTAGCACATCAAGACGACGTGTCGCGTGCAAGACCCACATCCCTACCTCAAAGGTGAAGGTCACACTTGGAGTATGAAGGTTATGGAATCCTCTATATATGCACACATTCGTGTCCGGACTGTAACTTTGTCATGCATTGAAGGATTTTAAAATAACTAGGCACACATGTCTAGCACATCAAGACGACGTGTCGCGTGCAAGACCCACGTCCCTAGCTCAAAGGTCAAGGTCACACTTAGAGTTTGAAGGTAATGGATTCCTCTATATATGCATATATGCACACATTCGTGTCCGGACTGTAACTTTGTCATGCATTGAAGGATTTTAAAATAACTCGGCACAAATGTCTAGCACATCAAGACGACGTGTCGCGTGCAAGACCCTTGTCCCTAGCTCAAAGGTCAAGGTCACACTTAGAGTTTGAAGGTAATGGATTCCTCTATATATGCATATATGCACACATTCGTTCGGACTGTAACTTTGTCATGCCTTGAAGGATTTTAAAATAATATGGCACACATGTCTAGCACATCAAGACGACGTGTCGCGTGCAAGACCCACATCCCTACCACAAAGGTCAAGGTCACACTTAGAGTTTATAGGTAATGGAATCCTGTATATATGCATACATTTGTGTCCGGACTATAACTTTATTATGCTTTGAAGGATTTTAAAATAACTTGGCACAAATGTCTAGCACATCAAGCGGATGTGTCGTGTGCAAGACCCAAGTCCCTACCTCAAAGGTCAAGGTCACACTTAGTGTTTAAAGTAATGGAAAACTGTATGCATGGTTACTCTGTCATGCATTGAAGGATTTTAAAATTACATAGCACATTTATTGAGCACATGGAGAGGACACAGACTGTGAGGCACCTCTTTCGGGGGCATTCGTCACTTGTGAGGGACAGCTCTTGTTTCATTCTAGCTTTTAGTTAAGAATGTCAATTATTTGGAAAAATATTTTTTTCAACGGTAACTGAGAGTGAGCAGCTTTAAGGTTAAGTTATAATACTTCCAAGATTCTATTATTTATGTTTTAAAAGTTGTTTCGTTAGGTATCAGTTAAAGGGTGTCTCTCCAGTCTTAGAAAAGATACTTACGCGAAATGTAACAACAGTCCAGTTAATTCTGGATCACCCATTGAACCCGGGTATTCGGCTACCTACATGCCGGAACGATACCTAAAACGCCGGTTCTATGTACATGTCGAAAAAATAAACACCTTTTCTGCATTTTGCGGAGAGTTTAAAGCTGCTCGCTCTCGGTTGCCGTTGAATTTTTTTTATATTGATATACTTATACATAAATATAAAACTAAATGCTAGATTCAAAATATCAGCAAAAATCTAGGTAGGAATTTGCATAAATCGATTGAAAATGTCGGTTACACGGCACCGCTACACTATAACAATTATGTTTATATTGGAATTTCAAACGCGTTTGAATTTGGTAGCGTATTATTTGAAATTTAGAGATAAACGTGACAGGAATTTATACTGAAGCCTTTTTATATGACTATATGTTCTAAGAACCGTTATTTTCATACAGTTTCAAGAACTTTATTTCTTTACCAAGATCTGAGAGCGAGCAGCTTTAAGTCAGCATTCTTCTGGTAAATGAATTTGCTCTTAATGGTTAAAATATTTATTAAAATTCAAATTAAAGATTATAGGTAAAAATATGAATAAATATGTGGAAAATGAGACATTTTTACACTTAAAGCTTTATTATCCAATGGAAAGGATTGAAACATTTAAAGTTACCATTCTCCCTGATGAAACGATACATAATGCACCTGCCATTATTTTGCCCGCCCGGGGGGGCGGCGGGCATAGACAGAACACCATTCCTGACAGGCGGGAATTTGACAAACTTATTGAATCCGGGTCCCGGGAAAAAGACTTTGGCCGGTTTTTACATCCCGGTAATCGGGAATTTCGACGCCATAAAATAAAAAAGGGGAGTAACCGCGAAAAGTCGAAAGACGACGGCGATATTTTTATTCGTGTTTTTCTAGTAGCAGACAGCGCATGCAGCATGATGGATGTTTCTGTCGAGAAAATTGTGGGATGGGGCGAGAAGATTGCCCCAGAAATAGGAACAATATTCGAAGGTATACAGGGATTGTATTCTCCATTTATTTTCACCTATACCCAGACATAGTATGCATGGGGCCGAGCGGTTTTCATGTTTGTCATCTGTTTTCGCGAATTAGACCCATTTATTTTGCGAGTCTGAGAGGCGTCACATGAAACTCACGATATGTCGTATTAATAATACTAAATCCACAAAAGAACGTTCACTATACCTGTAGAATATAAACGATTACAGCAGAAAACTTCTAAAAACAAGCATTCATCAAAAAATGAAAGTAGAATTGGTAATCCTATTTCATTGATTCCCGCTTTGTTAAACGTAAATCAAATATTTCGCAAACACATAGGAGAACCAATCCAACATGTATGATATATTCTTAGCGACATGTGCGAAAACTTCCAACATTTTCATACAAGGGCATTATACCAGCAATGTTAATACAACACTTGTTTTGGCGAAAGATTTGTGTGGTTTTATCTGTCCATAAGAAGGAATGTGTCTCATCTGGTCTTTGTCAAAAGTGAATCTACTTTGTGATAATTTTAACCTTTAACTACTACATGTACAATGTAGTATAATACTAATATAATATTAATATACCTGCACATGTGTGTGTACATCAATGATTTCAGTCATCACTAGTATGATTTCCTCTTGACATAGCTCATTTTAGTTGTCTTATCAATTTGTTATCTCATTTTGATTATAGGTAGTCGAACTGCCGCCCTCTGACGCTTTACAGAAAGCACATTTAGATGGCAGTACAGATGCTGGAGTACTGAGTGTCGAGTGTACTTTACCAGTGGAAGAGGTTTGCATTTACCACTTTAGCCAATAAATTGTTAAAATTTGTTCTTAGGAAGATTTTAGATGGTTAATTAGGTCTCAGATGAGCTCTCCAGAGCACTCTTGTTGTTCTTAAACAAGCTTCACATGATTTTGCAGCCATGTATTACCATCATTGTTTTTTGTCATTTACTGTTTCAACTGCTTGTGGTAACGAGGCTGTGAATCTTGGCTATCGTTCTCATCTTCAGTGGTCTTGTCTTGCTTTACGGTCATGACTTGCTATAATTAAAACTAAATTGAATCTGCAGAAAATATGTTTAGGCTTTGTTCCAATCTGATAAATGTGAATGTATTAAAATGTTGATTTATATTTAAACAGGTGAACATTTGGTTGGATCATCTGACGAGTGTTGCTGCCAACCGAAAAAGGGGCAAGGCAAAGGCAGCCGAGACACGGTCTTCGAAAAAGGTATTTGGGCACATTATGAGTGGAATTTCGTAATGATTGCCTCAACATTAAATGAGTCTGAGGCCAAAAAATCTCTTTTTTTTTCTGAAAGCCATACAAAACATAAGGGGTATTGCACTTCTGTGGTCTAAAAGTGTGTATTTTATCATTGACATGGTGGGGAATCATTGACATGGTGACCACGTAACATGGTATCTTAAAGTCCCATTATGCATTTGTAAACTTTATTTGAAATGAAAGAGTATTCACTCCAATGACATCCAGTAAAATTCTGATGTAAAAATTTGCATTGGATTTCTTGAAGACATGAAAGAAAATCTTCGAAATACACTATAAATATATTGCGCTAATGTAAGCGCAAGTGTAATAATTTGAGGTATGTTTGGATGAAAAAATAATTTCTGAAGGAAAGTAATGCGAAAATGAGCCATTTTCTTCCATAAGAGGATGAGTATGATCTGTTTATTCAGTAATTGAAATTTTACTCACAAACGCATTATGTTCCTTTAAACTTAAAATTGGTGGATTCTCCTGAAAAAGTTCAATGCTGTTTATAATGTCACTGGTGGCTACTGAAAGTCCTGTCAGTTACGCATACTCTGCATACTCTCAACAAAATACTTTCTGTTAAACAAAAGATATTGACAAAAATTCTCACGTGGACACCTGAATCTGACAGATTATCAATTGCTGCGATACCATGTCATGTGGTCTCCATATCATGTGATTCCCCACCATGATTGCAAGATTAGTTTGATAGACTACTAGCAGATATTTGAGAAAATAATGTGTTTTCAACAAAAACAAAAAACAAAATTCAGTACCATTTTTGTTCCAATAGAATTAAAAACAACCTATTGTTTTATCTATCAAAATATATGTTGGAAATCTTTGTTAAGTTGTGCTACCAAATTATTAATTATTAAACAATCCAGACTCAAGCTCCTATCCAGGCTCAAGCTCCTATCAAGGCTCAAGCTCCTATCCAGGCTCCGGCTCCTATCCAGGCTCTTGAGGAGAGTGCACCAGATTGTGAGTTTTTTTGTAGCTTTGTGTTCATGGTGAGCTATGATTGTCCAATCTTCATGTATGTCAGAATGTATGGCTGAAATCTCGGCCAAGTTCAAAGCTGGGTCATGCGGGGTCAAAAACTATGTCACAAGGTCAAATGTTAGAAAAAGAATGTGAACACATTAGAGGCCACACTTTTGGCCCATTCTTCATGGAACTTAGTGTGAATGTTCATCTCTATGAAATCTAGATCATGTTCGAAATTGGGTCATGAGGGGTCAAAAATTAAGTCTCTAGGTCAAATCTTAGAACATTTTTGGTCCAATTTAAATGAAACTTAATCAAGTTTGAAACCTTAAAGATTATAAAATTCCCTCTATTTCAGGTATAAATGTGGAAGTGTCCAGGTTTGGCCGCAGGAGGAGGAAGAATGTCCTTTTTAGTGACTTTTTGTGTTAAATTTATTGTTAAAATAAAGTAAGAAGTTTAAGTGTTGTAACTTTTTAGCTCACCTGAGCACGAAGCTATTGTGATCGGTCAATGTCTGTCTTTGCAAGTCTGGTGTCCTCAACTTTTAGTGTTAGCACTCTAAGAGGCCACAGATATGGTTCAATCGTAATTAAACTTGGTCAGCATGCTTACCATCCCTATAGAAACTGGGTCATGTGGAGTCAGAAACTAGGGGACTGGGTTTATTTTGTAGCTAAACTATTCTAGGAAAATAAGAGCTTATACGATCAATTGTGCGTCCGTGTCCGCATTGGTTAAAGTTTTTTAAAAGTCTTATACATTCTATACTATCAAAGATATTCAACTGAAACTAGGTACGGGTATTTAGTGGGACTACCACTACCATACTAAGAAGGCCCATAACCCTGGATGCATTTTTTCAGAATTATGCCCCTTATTTACTTGAAAATAGGGATGGCAACGAATACCAAAATTGATATTCGAGTACTCGGTCCTTCTTCCGGAAAAAAGGTCATTCACGTGTTCGAAATATAGCAGTACATACCAGAGTATGCAAGTTCTATACTACAGAGAGTACATTTCACGGTTTTGTCATCACTACATCGCTTAAAATATTTCCAAGAAGACGATTTCGACGGAGGCATATTTGACTTATAAAAACAAAAATAATATCAAACAGGGAATGCCACGTACCAAAAACGCAGCCTCCCCAAAAGGGAGTTGACAGGCAAGTCTACAGATTACTGAGATATTCAGAAAAGAGACTTTGAAAGACTGCTATATTCTATATACGATTTAGGAAAAATGAGTTACATTTCTTGAATTTTTTTCTGGTGAGCCATAATAATTATCTTTTCTCCGCATACTTCTGCTTACAAGACCCGCATTTACAGTTTATCGAACAAACGCAAAGGCGACACAGTGTAGTTGCTATTATGCACTTAATTTTAATTTCTAAACAAACTGCGAAAACTACAACTAAATATCTTATGTCTATATTGTTTTGTAAAGATCATAAGCGGCACAGAATGATAATAATACCTGCATGTCAAACTGTCAACTCGTATATTGCATTTAGGGGCCTACATAGCGGATTAAACAATAGAATTTTCGCACATCACCTGGCGTGTTTTGATAACGATTCCGAATTAGAATAATGACAAGTTAAGGCTGTTAGTTGGAGGAACCAAAAAGCGATAATTTATTATTTTAAATCATTTTATATATGATGCGATTTTTGCCCCTCCCCAAAAAAAAAAAATTATTTTTCGAGTACTCGAATACCGTTTTGCTGATCGAGTATTCGGACGTTCGAGCGAGTACTCGTTGCCATCCCTACTTGAAAATACCCATTTTATAAGTTTCTTCCAAGTATAATCATTTGAATACTATCAAAGTTATTAAACTGAAATTGATACATATATATATTCATTGGGACTATACCTACCTTACTTCAAAGGCCCATTACTCTGGATTCATTATTTTCCTAATGATGTGCCTTTGTACTTATATTTTTTTCATTGTTTTTTCTGATAGCAGCTTTATTTATTGATTGATCTTTTAGATATTTACCCTCTCCCCTACCCCCGGGGCATTTGATGCACCAAGCAGGCTCAAGGGTGGGGATTTAGACAAAAATGGTTGTCTCTAGGGTGGGGATTTAGACTTCAAACATTTCAAGATGTCAAATTCCACTGGGTCAGCCCCCCCTCCCCCCGGGCCGGCAAAATAATGACAGGTGCATAACCGACAAATGAATGTATGTTTCATTTACCCTTTTTGTGTATGTGTTGCCAGACCAAGAAAAGATTTTGGAGATACCACAGTTGATCATCAGTTATAAACAATGATACCTAATCATCAAAGCAGGGATACCTACTTCATAATGGCAAAAAAACCCAATCCCCCCACAGCGATTACTTCCCTTTTCAGTATACATTTGAGAGCGGAGCTCACCAAAACAAATCGCTGTGAGGAGTTTGAAAGAAAATTTCTTCAATGTGTTGTTCAGGGGACTGGAATGTTAACATTTCGGACGTGTAGATTGATTGATTTGATTGAATTTTATTCAGGTAAAATTCGCATAATTACAATTAAATTAAATACATATCATATCGACATTATCAAACTGACTAAGAATTATATATATCACAGAGTGTTTGAATTAACAAATGAGTATTATATCACAGATCAATTTTCACAATTAATTATCACTATTCATAAGCACCAATCAAATTGTTTATAGTTGTTCATGAACTAAGTAATAAAAACATAAGTAAACTAATATATAAGAAACTCGAAAGAGCAGTTAGCTAAAATAATTGTGTATTAAACCTAGGATGGCCCATAAAGCCCTAAAGCTTATTTCCAATGGAGTCCTGATGTAGAAACTGGTAGGGGCACTATTTCAGCAATATTTGGCCTTGCCTCGCACCTAATGTTGACCCGCCAAAGTGTTTTTGACGCACAAAAATGATTTTTGTTCCAGCTAAGTAAGAAATCTTTAATTTGAAATACGTTTTATTTTGGCATTGAAGTTTGAATAAAGATTGTAGGGTCGGGTAGGAAAGGTATACGGGTCGCGTAACCGTAAATGCACAGTTTATTTGTTTGGACTTTGAGCTGTATACATGGAATATAAACAGTTTTTATTAGTAGTTCACTTAGCAGAAAAAAAAAAAAAAATAATAATATCAAACAGGGAATGCCACGTACCAAAAACGCAGCCTCCCCAAAACGAACCCCACAGCACCCAGAAGTGCACACCACCAACACACACACACACACACACACGCACACACAAACGACACACACACACAATCATGTACACACACACATATACACTACCAACACACACTAGCATACAAAGCAAACACACGAGGACAAAACGAACAATTAAAGGAACACAGTGGGACACAGCCTTGGAACGGTCAGTGGCAAAAACACCACTGGGGAGCTTAAACCGGTTTATGGTGCGCACCCAACCTCACTCTTACCCCCACCATGTTCCAAAGTCACAGGACAGTGTAAATAAAAGTAATCCCTGCTAGGTGAATCTCTAACACACGCAATGGAAACAAAAGGCATGGTATGTAAAACACAAAAATGCTCGTGTATAAATATATAAAAAGCAAACCTTGAGAAACCTATATAGAATAAACTTAAAGCTGCTCGCTCTCAGTTACCGTTGAAAAAAATATTTTTCCAAATAATTGACATTCTTATTCAAAAATATAAAACTAAAAGCTAGAATGAAAAAATAAGCAAAAATCTATGTAGGAATTAGCAGAAATCGATTAAAAAGGTCGGTTACACGGCACCGCTACACTATATGTTCATATTGAAATTTCAAAAGCGTTTGCGACGCTTTTGAATTTGGTAGCGTATTTTTTTTAAATTTAGAGATATTCGTGACATGAATTTATACTAGAGCCTTTTTATATGACCATATATTCTTAAATACGTTATTTACATACAGTTTGAAGAACTTTATTTTTTTACCTAACTCTGAGAGCGAGCAGCTTTAACATGCCATAAGCCGAACGGAACCTTAACATTTCTTGGTATTTCTTTTATATATTGAACTCTGCATACATGTTTACCGTAATGTCTCACTATTTCCACTTCAAAGGCAGACCGATTTTACATGTTGACATTTTAGAGTTTTCCGCCTAATACGCCTCACTTGGATGTGCAAATAGCTGGGATCACATCCCCAACAAAATTCTAACATGAAAATATAGCTTTGCATTTATTCACCTTTTGTAAAATCTGGTTATGTAAGAATCTAAATAAAATCCTTTTCAGCGTTGTTATCGTCTAATAAACAAAAGGGCCATGATGACCCTATATCGCTCACCTGAATACCAGTCTTCTTGCTTAATGGGTGTGGTCAATTTTGACCCAAGAGGCATGATTTGAACAAAGGTGGTGGAAGACAACAAGACAATGTTACATACCAAATAGGTTTTCCTATATACATCTTGTATAACAAGTGACCTCCTTGGCGGGGCCAATATTGACCCCAGAGGTCATGATTTGAAAAAAACTTTAAAGACATCTCCTAGGCAATGCTACATGCTAAATATCTAAGCTCTAGGCCCTGTGGTTTCAGAGAAGAAGTTTTTGCTGTATAAGTTTATGGGGTCAATTTAGACCTGTGGGTCACAATTTGAACAATCTTAGTAGAGGTTCACTAGGCATTTCTACATGCCAAATATCTTATCTCTAGGTAGATTTAGGTATTGTGTACAAATAATAAATTTTATGCCATAATTTATTATTTGTACACAATACCTAAATCTATTCTCTGAAACCACAAGGCCTAGAGCTAAGATATTTGTCGTGTGGCATTGGCTAGTGGAACTATACCAAGATTGTTCAAATTATGACCCCCGGATCATAATTGACCCATTCGGAGAGTTACTTAGTTTTACATAGAACAGCATCCATGATTATAAAAAGGGATTGTCCCATCAGTCCCCTTTAAAACCACCATTATTGGCATTTTGGGCGGTAAAATGAATGGTATTTTTTCATTCTATATGGAGAAATGAATAAAAAAAAACAAAATGCAATGATAATAAAATGAATTTATATTAATAATTATATAAAAGCAGTATATACAAAAGCAATATAAACTAGGAAAATGTTCTGCCGGCTGAACACTTTTTCAGATATATAGACACAATTATACACATACACATGAACAGTCAAATAAATGTTATACCAAGTACATTTAAATACCGCCAACAGAACATTTTTAATAAAAACATTGTACAAACAATTTGCAGACATCATTATAGAGTGAAATAAATGTTCTGCCGGCTGAATATTTTGTTGAATATTAAATAAAATAAGTATCTACACATCTAAAGTAATTTAAACTTCATTACATAGATAACCAAATTATATTTTGTTCTGCCGGCTGAACATTTTGTTAAAACAGTATCTACAAAAGTAATAAAAACTTCATTCCATAGAAAATGGAAATAAATTTGGTTCTGCCGGCAGAAAGTTTTCAAAAAACATACGCTTAAAGCTGCTAGCAGAAATATTCTGCCGGCTGAATATTTTTAAGATATACATACAATCTAAAAATATTGCAAGCAAAAGTGAAAGAGATGTTCTGCCCCCTGAACATTTTGGTAAATCATACCATCCCATTGAGAAATAAAATATAATTTTGTTCTGCCGGCAGAACTTTCTCAGAAAACATGCACTCAAAGCTGCTGAGTGATACATTCTGGCGGCTGAACATTTTTACGAAATGCATACAATCAAATGACATTTAAATGAATGTTCTGCCAGCTGAACATTTTGCTAAATAAACTTTTCATTAGACAATGAATACATATTTTGTTCTGCTGGCAGAACATTATCTAAAAATATGCACTTAAAGTTGCTAGCAGAAATGTTCTGCCGGCTGAACATCTTTAAGAAATTTATACAATGTGCAGACAATAAGAAGAAAAAGTGAAATGTTCTGCAGGGTAACCATTTTGCTTAATGTATTCATTGTGTACAATTCCATAGATAAATGAAAATATAGTTTGTTCTGCCAGCAGAACATTTCTTAAAACATGTGCTTAAAGCTGCTAGCAGAAATGTTTAAGACATACATACAATGTGCAGCCAATAAAAAAAGTGAAATGTTCTGCAGGCTTAACATTTTGCTAAATGTATTCATTGTGTACAATTCCAAAGAGAAATGAAAAGGCCGGCAGATCATTTTCTAAATATTTGTGCTGAAAGCTGCTAGAAGAAGTTCTGCCAGCTGAACATTTTAAAGAAATAAATACAATCTGATGATATTGTAACAAAAGTGAAATAGATGTTCTGCTGGCTGGCTGAACATATTACTAAACATAAACCATTCATAAGAAAATATGAAAATACATATTGTTCTGCATGCAGAATGTTTTGAAAAGGTTAGAAGAAATGTTCTGCCGGCTGAACATTTAAAAAAAATACAATGTGCAGACATTATACGAAAGCAAAATAGATGTTCTACCAGCTGAACATTTTGACAAGTGTATTCCATTCCAAAGATAAAAATGAAAAAACATAAAGTTCTGCCTTCCGAATGTTTTGAAAACGTTAGAAGAAATGTTCTTTCGGCTGATCATGCTTACCAAATTCATTGTGTATACAACTTGCAGACATTGTCAAGAAAAAATGAAATTGATGTTCTGCCAGCTGAACATTCATTTCACTATTACAAAAGTAATAATACTTCATTCTGTAGAAAATGAAAAAAGAATCAGTATTTTGTTCTGCTGGCTGAATTTTTTGTTGTTAACTATTAAACAAAAACAGCATTAATATACACTTCATTCAATAGAAAATGACAATATATTTTGTTCTGCAGGCAGAACATTTTGTTAACTATTAAAGTGTAGCATTCATAAGACAATGAAAACATGTTTTTTTTAACCAGCAGAGCATATTCTTAAAACATGTGCTTAAAGCTGCTCACAAAAATATTTTGTTGGCTTAATATTTTTAAGAAAAACATGATCTTATGATATTGTAAGAAAAGTCAAAAATATGTCTAGCCAGAAAAGACATCCTGAAGGATATTCCCCTGCAAGGTTCAAGTTGATTAACGCAGAATTGGATTTTATAAAAACATAACAACTAACAAAGACTGATGCCAGGCAAATATAACAGCTCAACAATTTGAAAATAAATTTTAAACCCACATTACTTAACGATATGCATAAGGCAGCCTTTGTTCTGTTGTGACAATGAGCACTTTTCCCTATATGACTTGCCACAACTTTGCTAAATATTTCAAAACCAACACTAAACAAAACAACCCGAAAGACATCAATGTTAAAAACATAAATAATAGCATTGTTATACACGTTTCTAATAAATCCATAAAGATATTCAGTCAAATGTGTATTTTTACGTCTGTCCGTCTGTCTGTGCGTCCCCACTTACAAATTCGTGTCCGGACTGTAACTCTGTCATGCATTGAAGGATTTTAAAATAACTTGGCACACATGTCTAGCACATCAAGACGACGTGTCGCGTGCAAGACCCACATCCCTACCTCAAAGGTGAAGGTCACACTTGGAGTATGAAGGTTATGGAATCCTCTATATATGCACACATTCGTGTTCGGGCTGTAACTTTGTCATGCATTGAAGGATTTTAAAATAACTAGGCACACATGTCTAGCACATCAAGACGACGTGTCGCGTGCAAGACCCACGTCCCTAGCTCAAAGGTCAAGGTCACACTTAGAGTTTGAAGGTAATGGATTCCTCTATATATGCATATATGCACACATTCGTGTCCGGACTGTAACTTTGTCATGCATTGAAGGATTTTAAAATAACTTGGCACAAATGTCTAGCACATCAAGACGACGTGTCGCGTGCAAGACCCACGTCCCTAGCTCAAAGGTCAAGGTCACACTTAGAGTTTGAAGGTAATGGAATCCTGTATATATGCATATATGCACACATTCGTGTCCGGACTGTAACTTTGTCATGCCTTGAAGGATTTTAAAATAACTTGGCACAAATGTCTAGCACATCAAGACGACGTGTCGCGTGCAAGACCCACGTCCCTAGCTCAAAGGTCAAGGTCACACTTAGTGTTTAAAGTAATGGAATACTGTATGCATGATTACTCTGTCATGCATTGAAGGATTTTAAAATTACATAGCACATTTATTGAGCACATGGAGAGGACACAGACTGTGAGGCACCTCTTTCGGGGGCATCGTCACTTGTGAGGGACAGCTCTTGTTATTTGTGTTAAAGGTATTATTACTAACAACTCATTATGAACTTTTCTTTGACATCTTGGACCTGAAAAGATAAATATATTGTATAAAAATATGTATGTTCATATTTACTTTGTTAAAGTCACTTACATAATGGGTTAGACAAGAGGTAAAGTATATCACTCTATAGTGTTTCATGTTTGCTTGGCTTGAGCACTTGATCAATTTTAATAAATGACATAATCTTTAACCCAATGTTAGACACAAACAATTGGCATTGTCTAGTGGACTTCAACCAAGATTGTTGAAATTATGAGCCCTGGGTAAAAATTGCCCAGGGGTCACTTGGTTTTACATAGGTTTATATAGGAAAAACTTTAAAATCTTTAAGTTAAGGTTCTTCTTTAAAAGTGTATAAATTTATTAGCTTATCTGGCTTCGCCAGGGTGAGCTTTTCTGATTGATGATTGTAAGTCGTCCGTCATCATTTTGATTCAAATGACAGGTCCTTTGAAACCGCTAGGCCAATGTTGATGAAACTATACAGGGTTGTTTCTTGCATGAAGCTCAACCAAAATTTATCCAAGAATTCTGGATGCTTTGGCAACAAATAGGCAAAACTCTAAACATCTTCTCTGAAATCGTAAGGCCTAGACCTTAGATATTTGGCACGTAGCATTGTCTAGTAGACCTCTACCAAGGTTTTTCAAATTACGACCCCCGGATCAACATTGACCCCGCGCGGGTGATCACTTTGTTTTGCATAGGCTTACATAGGCAAAACTTTAAAAAATCTTCTTCTCTGAAACCACAAGACCTAGAGCTTAGATATTCGGCATGTAGCATTGGCTAGTGAAACTCTACCAAGAAAGTTCAAATTATGACCCCCGGATTAAAATTGACCTTGCCCGGGGGTCACTTAGTTTTACAAAGGCTTATAAAGGAAAAACTTTAAAAATCTTCTTCTAAAACCGCATAGCCTAGAGCTTAGATATTCGGCATGTAGCATTGGCTAGTGAAACTCTACCAAGAAAGTTCAAATTATGACCCCCGGATTAAAATTGACCTTGCCCGGGGGTCACTTAGTTTTACAAAGGCTTATAAAGGAAAAACTTTAAAAATCTTCTTCTAAAATCGCATAGCCTAGAGCTTAGATATTTGTCATGTAGTATTGCCTAGTAGACCTCTTCAAAGATTGTTCAAATTATAACCCTGGATCAAAATTGACCCCGCACGGGGGTTACCTAGTTTTACATAGGCTAATAAAGGAAAAACTCTAAACATCTTCTCTTAAATCGTAAGGCCTAGAGCTTAGATATTTGGACGGAAGCATTGTCTAGTGGACCTCTACCAAGATTTTTCAAATTATGACACCCGGATCAACATTGACCCCGCGCGGGTGGTCACTTTGTTTTGCATAGCCTTACATAGACAAAACTTTAAAAAAATCTTCTTCTCTGAAATCACAAGGCATAGAGCTAAGATATTTGGCATGTAGCATTGGCTAGTGGAACTCTACCAAGATAGTTTAAATTATGACCCCCGGATTAAAATTGACCTTGCCCGGGGGTCACTTAGTTTTACATAGGCTTATAAATGAAAAACTTTAAAAATCTTCTTCTTAAACCGCATAGCTTAGAGCTTAGATATTTGTCATATAGCATTGCCTAGTAGACCTCTTCAAAGATTGTTCAAATTATATCCCCGGATCAAAAGGTGACCCCGCACGGGGGTTACCTAGTTATACAAAGGCTAATATAGGCAAAACTTAAAAGATTTTTCAAATTATGACCCCGGGTCAAAACTGACCCGCGCGGGTGGTCACTTTGTTTTGCATAGGCTTATATAGGCAAAACTTTTAAAATATCCTCTGAATCCGTAAGGCCTAGAGCTTAGATATTTGGAGTGTAGCATTGGCTAGTGGAACTCTACCAAGATAATTCAAATTATGACCCCCGGATCAAAATTGACCTTGCCCCGGGGGGTCACTTAGTTTTACATTGGCTTATAAAGGAAAGCTTTAAAATTTTTCTTCTAAACCCGCATAGCTGGAATGTATAGCTTAAGCTTGCAAGTAAAGTAATGATACTTTCAAATATTCTATTATTTATGTTTTTAGTTATTTAGTTTAACACCAGTTAATGGGGCACTCCCTACATCTACCATATCATATTCTCGAACTATAGATTATGTGTTCAATGAACGTAAATAAAAACAATTTCAAATAAGAACCTATGGGGGAAAATGCCTCATTTTACCACAATTTATTAATATAGAGGCTTTCCGTAATAAATCACATCCACTCATAATTGTACAACAACATCTCTACATAGATTATTGAATGGTTAACGGTACTGCAGTATATTTTAAACTGCTGATTTGATCGATAATGAGTCGGAATGCGTAGCTGATGAAACTTTTACGTTAAGTTATAATACTTACAACGATTCTATTATTTATGTTTTGGATGCTCTTTAGTTTGACATCAGGTTTGTCCCTTTAATGAACGTAAAATGATTAATAAATACAATTTGGAAGAACAACATACTGCATACTGTGCAATCTCCCTACAACAGCCAACACTCGGATGACTTGATAATGGCTGTTTTCTAGAGGTGGCTGTTGCTCAGAGGGTAATTTTGCGGCTATATTCATGATCACTTTTCTTGTTGGTTTTGTGGTTTATGCTTTTGTAGTAAACACTGTGAAATTGATTTTATATACAGGTGAGAGTTTGTCTGGATTGTTGCACTAAATCTTGATGTTCAAGTCACACCAAGGAATAGATAAAATATATAGACATTGGGGATTTACCGAAAAAGGCTGAATGGAAAGATATTGTGTCTAACGTTCTTAATTCCATTGAGATATCATTCCAAACTGTTATGCTATAGTATGAAAACGAATCTTGGTATAAGTTTGTTCTAGGTTTCTTTTGTAAAACAAGATCCTTGCGTGATGTAGAATGTAGATTGCACGAGTCAGTTATTATTGTTGTTATTTCTGACAAATAGTTTGGAGCCATATTGTTTAATATACAGTCTAACCTGCCTATAGCGGTCAGCAAGGGGACTCGGCGAAAGTGACCACTATAGACAGGTGACCACTATATCCAGGTTTTCAATGATATGATAAAAATTTGATAAAATAAAACAATATCTAGTTACGGTAGGTTATTACATTACACATATGGCATATCAATTTATATGATGCACTTATTAATGCTTTTAATGTAAAACAATATACAAATGTACATGAACATAATTAGTTAACTTTCGTAGAGAAGTCTGTTATTTTCTTCTGATTTGTTGAAGCTGCAATCCCACACAAAATTGATCAGCAAGTTTTCGAGAACTATTCCGACATTCAAACGCTTTTATTACACGAACTCGCTCTTCTAACGAAAGCGCTTTACGTTTAGGTGAAGACATACTGGGGAAAAAATGGCATACAGACTGCCTTGTCATAGATTTTTATACCTAATAATGTTTCAATAAACCTGTATAGTTTTGATCAAACTAACGCAAAATCACGGGAATTCATAAAAAATCTCATGCATAAAGACGACGTCGCTCAATCATTGCTCAAGATAATCACTAAAATATCAAGCAAACCAAACAAACTCACCTAAATTATCTAATCCTTTGAAATTTATGTATTATTCACACATATTCAATGATCATAATCCACATTTAATGGGTTTCAATCAGCTGTTTATTTAATGCTTCCGGCTAATTGCCGTAATATTATTACTTGCACGATATATTTTTTAAAGTTCTCGTTCAAAACCCGTCACTGGCCGTTATATAATCAGTTCCGGACTAAAATAAGTGGCCGCTGACCGCGTTAAACAGGGTCACGCTATAAACAGGTTACATTTAGAGTAATTTCCTGCCGTCGCACCTTAGACTGACCGTTACAGACAGGGTCACGTTATATACAGGTGACCGCTAATGCAGGTTAGACTGTATTATAAACGAGCAGTGCAGCATGATATTTGCACTGAAAAGTACAACCAATGCCATTCTTTAAGTAAGTCTGAAATTACTGAATGCGATTTTGCGGACCGATTTAAAGGGACATACTCTATAACTGATGCCAAACTAAATAACCTCCAAAACATAAATAATATACTTTTTGGAAGTATTGCATTACAGGAGTCACTTTATTCCGTTCAGACACGCTTCAATGGCTCATTTATTAGCTTTTAGGATCGCTTTTTGTCCGTCGTCTGTCGTCCTGGTATATACCTGTTAACATTTTACTTGAAATGACATCCCTTTTAAAACCTCTAGATGGAAGTTTAATTTTTAAGGTATGGGTTATCTTTGAGTGGTTCTCTACAAAAATTTAATTCATTATGGAGCTGAGGTAAAAATTGGCTTCACATGGTAAGTTTTTTGTTAAAAAATTCTCCTAGGGAGAACAGCTCATTTTAATAGCCCTTTCTGCTGTTATTTTCAGTGTATTTAAGTTTTTAAAATAATGTTTTGTCTTTAACACCTTATTTGATCATTTTATTGCAATATTTTAACACTTTTTGACTGTTGAATGAGATTTTGCTTTGATATGTACTCATACTATTTGCCACAAGATGGATATAGGACAGACCTGGGGAATAGTCCATATAAAATAGGGGGTTATGTTTTATGAAGAGGTGATTGTGTGTTTTTATTTATTTCCTAGTTTGATTTGTTTATTTGTGAACACTTTGATTTCATATGAATTGTAGGATATCAAAACATAGTATTTAGTGATGTTTATCGCTTAAAATACACTATAGCCTGTAGAACCCTAGTACATGAATCGTTTAGCCCCTGACCTACTGTGCTGAAATTTTAGCAATCATATGCATATTCCTTAAACTTCCTATGTTGATAAAAGCAATGTAAAATCAATTAGAGTTACGTTTTTATGCCCCCGAGGGGTGGCATATTAAAATCGCATCGTCTGTGCGTCCCCACTTACAAATTCGTGTCCGGACTGTAACTCTGTCATGCATTGAAGGATTTTTAAATAACATAGCACAAATGTCTAGCATATCAAGATGACGTGTCGCGTGCAAGACTCACGTCCATTCCTCAAAGGTCAAGGTAACACATAAGAGTTTGAAGGTAATGGAATCCTGTATATATGCACACATTCGTGTCCGGACTTTTACTTTGTCATGCATTGATTAATTTAAAAATAACTTGGCACAAATGTCTAGCACTTCAAGCCGATGTGTCGCATGGATTTTAAAATTACATACCACAATTATTAAGCACATGGAGAGGGCAAAGACTGAGACACCTCTTTCGGGGGCATTCGTCACTTGTGAGGGACATCTTTTGTTTGGTTGAGTTTTATGAATATTAAAGAGTCACTGAAATCAGCCCAAGAATGGTGCCAATATTCATAATGCTTGATTTCTAGTGGTATTACAAATGTCTTTTTGTATTCAATCATGTTTAAAAGTGAAAACTATCGGATAACTGTGGAATTTAGTCCGATCCCAAGTAGATGAAATGTAAAAAGAAATCCAATAAGGCGGAAGTTACGAATCGAAAAAACTTGTCATTCGTGGCATGCGCACTGATTCTTGCTGCAAATAGATCTGACAGCTTGACTAAGTACACGTTTTTGCAAGAGTATGTCCTAAAGACAACAAAGACACCTAATGATAAGTTCAAAACACCAAATAAACAATTCAAGTAACAGAACAACTAAACCGAAAGAAGGCTCGCAATTCGTATCCAAGTACGTTCGTAACTCTTTCTATAAAATAGAATAAAGGCTGTCATATTAACTTAAAAGTTGGGTTTTTTGCTGTTACTTCGTGATATATCAATATCTTATTTACAGATTTGCAATTGCAATGTGACTTTTCATTTTATTACCTTAAAAATCAGTGTTCAATTAATTTGTAAACTTTATATTCAACATTATTCAAATATTTATTTTATTTAAACCCCAATAAGTTACAAGCTTTCTTCACAATCGAGCTAAAATAAAATAGTATAAACTAAATACTGCTGGTACTGCTTGGTATTCTTATTTAGAGTTATTTTTATAAGCAAATTAGTCTTATATCTAGACTTGTTCAGACATTTAGTAATTATGATTTAACAAGATCATATTTTTTTCAACTTTATGATGGCTGTTTCATGACTTTTGTACGGTGGCACAGAGGTGACATGTGTATGTTTTTATTTATCTCGTGCGCACGACATACTAAGTCGTGCGAACGAGATACTATGTCGTGCGCACGAGATACTATGTCGTGAGCACGAGATAAATAAGTCGCGCGCACGAGTAAGTATGTCGTGCGCACGAGTTACTAAGTCGTGCGCACGAAACACTATGTCGTGCGCAATAGATAATTAAGTCGTGCGCACGAGTTACTAAGTCAGTCAAATCAGTTCCCTACATTGACTTAATTACCTCGTGCGCACGACATAGTATCTCGTGCGCACGACATAGTAACTCGTGCGCACGACTTAATTATCTCGTGCGCACGACATAGTATCTCGTGCGCACGACTTAGTAACTCGTGCGCACGACTTAATTATCTCGTGCGCACGGCATAGTATCTCGTGCGCACGACATAGTATCTCGTGCGCACGACTTAGTATGTTGTGCGCACGAGAGAAATAAAAACATACACATGTCACCTCTGTGCCACCGTACTTTTGTAGCAATTTTGAGGGATTATGAAGTCACACGGGTTTTATAATCTATTTTTAGCTCACCTGAGCTGGCTCAGGGTGAGCTATTAGGATCGATGAATGTCCGTCGTCCGTCCATACTTAGTTCGTTAACACTCTAGTGGTCACATTTTTGCCTCAATTGTCACGAAACTTGGTCAGGATGTTTGTCCCAGTAATTACTCGGACGAGTTCGAATATGGGTCATCTCGGATGAAAAACTAGGTCACATGACCCAAAAATAGAAAAATCTTGTTAAGGCTCTAGAGGCTACTGTTTCAGTCCAAATATCCTGGCAATTTGTCAGAAAGGTTGTTTGGTTGATTTCTAGCTCAAGTTTTAATATGGGTCACCTGGGGTCAAAAACTAGGTCACACAGCCCAAATATGGAAAACCCTTGTTAACACTCTAGAGGTAACATTTTCAGCCCAAATATCCTGGAAATTTGTCAGAAAGGTTGTTAAGATGATTTCTAGCTCAAGTTCGAATATGGGTCATCTGGAGTCAAAAACTAGGTCACACAGCCTGAATATGGAAAAACCTTGTTAACACCCTAGAGATAACATTTTCAGCTCAGATATCCTAGAAATATGTCAGAAAGGTTGTTTCGATGATTTCTAGTCCAAGTTCGAATATGGGTCATCTGGGGTCAAAAACTGGGTCACAGAGCACAAATATGGGAAAAACTTGTTAACACTCTAGATGTTACATTTTCCGCCATGATATCCTTCAAATTTGTCAGAAAGGTTGTTTCGATGATTTCTAGCTCAAGTTCGAATGTGGGTCATCTGGGGTCAAAAACTAGGTCACACAGCCCAAATATGGAAAAACCTTGTTAACACTCTATAGGTTACATTTTCAGACCAAATATCCTGCAACTTTGTCAGAAAGAATGTTCCGATGGTTTCTAGCTCAAGTTTCAATATGGGTCATCTGGGGTCAAAAACTAGGTCACACAGCCCAAATATGGAAAACCTTGTTAATACTCTAGAGGTAACATTTTCAGCCCAAATATCCTTGAAACTTGTCAGAACGGTTGTTTCTATGATTTCTAGCTCAAGTTCGAATATGGGTCATCTGGGGTCAAAAACTAGGTCACAGAGCCCAAATATGGAAAAACCTTGTTAACACTCTAGAGGTAACATTTTCAGCCCAAATATCCTGGAAATTTGTCAGAAAGGTTGTTTTGATGATTTCTAGCAACTTTGTTAAAAGCAGTTGTACTCGGTTGAGCGATAAAGGGCCATCATGGCCCTCTTGTTGTAAATCTGGTTAATTGAATTTTACACCTTCCAATCAATTTCACCAATATATAATTATGATAAATAGTAATTATACTGTCAAATTATACAAAACAATATTGCAATAATTTACAACCAGGTTAAACTTTTATGCATACGATACGGGAATATGAGTTTCTCTATAAAAAAAAAACAAACATCTTCACGTTTGCCTCCTGTAAGAACGCAGATCAACATGTTCATCCAGTCCTGGCGTCATAATTTCTCTTCGAAAATTGTATTTGATGTGAAATATTGGCATTTTTCTTCTTGGTTGCTCTTAAATTCAGAAATATGGAAAGAGTTTAGCTGTTTCGAAACTAGACAGGGATAATGATGTTGTTAAAGGGAGAAACGATACTAATTACTTACATACACAATCTCATGGAGTGTCTGTAAGATAATAAAATAACGGTAATTTTCTGAACAACATAAATTTCTGTATCCTAAAATATTTCTTTTGTGAAAAAAATACAAATACATCGATGTCTTAATAAGTTGTTTAGGCCCTATTCCTTTAAATTTTAAGTTATATTTTGACATAATGTCTTAAACAGACACAAGATAAGATTCAAAGGTAAGGCAATGTATTTATTTCATATTATAAAATATGTACTACCTGTTCAAATTAAGTCAGTGTATTCTTTGGACGCTTTAGACACGTAGTTACTCGAATAGAGGCTGGTGTAATCGACAGTATATACAGTGTCCTAGCGTGCAGTAAGCCGAAACGGAAGTTGATGATCTGTACGCTGACGATCAGTTAGTTGTTTGCATCAATTTAGCCTACCACGGTGTTTATTTTGTATTAAGAATTATTCTAAATCGGCTTTTTGAAGGAGAAATTTTTGGGGTGAGTGCAACAGTTATTTTTACTTTTACTGTGATCATCTTTGCTTCAAGTAAGGTGTAGTATAGTTGCAATCGGCATTCGTTCTCAGTTTGGTCACTGTCAAACTGATGAAACGGCCATAGAAAATTTGACTTTGTGTTCGCATATTTCACTGTGTATATAGTTTCTGGTCTATTATTGTGTTGGCGTGGAAGGAACAATAATGTGCCGGCTCGTAGGCTTCCTTTCATCAAGATTGAATGACTAGATGCCGAAAAAATTAATAGTTTTGATCAGTCACTGCGAGTGACGTGACTGTACGCCTAATTGCATCTGTACGCAATCGTTAGTTGTGCGAAAGTATGAAAAAAACTGTACGCCTAGTTGTCGAAATATCATAAAGTATTTCCGATACATTTAATGTTTTAAAGTAGCATAATAAATGATTTCACGTAGTTATTAATTTATTCCCCCGAAAGGTGTACCGAGGCTAAAACGTAGACCGCAAAACGTCGTTTTGTCAGTAGATCTGTCTGTCCCTTACACTTATTTCTTGAGGGTAGCTTTAAAACTGCCAAAGACATTTTGTTTCACCAACTTACGCTGAACAACTCTACCTTAAGTTAGATAGATTTTATGAAGTTGCTAACAATTTCATTTTTTTTCTTTTTAGGTCTGCCTCCAGAAGATGCTATATTGGTAAAGAATGACCTTAAAGATCGGTAGAAATTGACATACGAAGACCATGTTAACTACCTCATCAATTGGTCGAAATTAAGATATCTTGGCATTCAGAGCTATGTATGGTTACAATTATGTTGAAAACGGATGAACGGGTGACCTTTTCCTTCGTTGTATAGTTGGCATACATTATGCAAGCCAACCAGAAGAACATACTACTTAGCATTGATTTGCCGTTTTAGCAACAATGATAGTAAAAGAGGACTTTGTACATGTCCATCATGAAACGGACAAAGCCGTCTTCATATATGCAAATTACAATAACCTGCAAGCATACATGGTGTTGGAGGGGCAACATGTACCGGCAAAGAACTGACATGGGGAAGGATGTGCGAAGTTGCCGAACCATGATATGACTCCAAAGACAAATTATAATGGTGCATCAATATTGAGTAACAAGTTAATGTAAAACTGTGATAAAATCCCATGCACACCCTAAACAGTATCTTGATCATACAAGCCTGAAAAAATATTGTAACTAATTTATGCAAGACATATCAAATTCAATATCATGCTATAAAAGCTTTCGGGTAGCTAGGGTAACTTATAATGAATTATTATACATACGTTGTCTGCAAAGGTATTCCACGCTACAGTATTCAGGTCTTAAATATATTATATCATCTTGAAACTAACCGGCATATACTAGAAAAGCTACAGTCATGTTGATACCAAACAAGGAACACAATGAGAATATAAGAATTTATTGTTCTTAATTTTATATAACTGTTATTTTTCTTTTTTAATTTTTACAAAGTTGTATGCATCCTGTTTAATACATGTATGCTATAATCATTGCAAAAGCAGACCACTGTGTGTTCAGTATTGAATCAGAAATCAACAGAAACACTCAAATTGTAGACAAAAGTCGAAATTTGTTGTGTCACTTCATATTTGCTTCATCATACTTTATTGAGTTTTTTAAGTGGATTTTAATCGCTCTTTAGATGAAGAGACATTCATTTAGTTTTTACATGTACAAACAGAGGAATTTTGAATCAGTGTAGAATGAGTGGTGGTTAATACAGAGCTTAATAACATAATATCAAGTTTTATATCGACAGGTGGTTGTGTTCTTCCTTTCCAGCAGTGCTTATGAATACTGTATATTGCCTTAACAATTTAACATGGCGATAATCATAATTGCAACACATTGACAGTATGTTCATGTACACACAAGTCTAATGGCTTTGAAATGGAAAACCGCCGCCCAATATCCATAAATAACGTCTGAATAATACCAAATAATCTGGTCTTTCACATTCAGTTTATATGGCAAAACTTAAAGAAAGAGTAGAAATCTGTGTCATGAAGACAGAAAAGCTAAGTCCTGTGTATAACCGTTCAGTATAAAGTCAGTATCGTTTGTAATGGTATCTGCACTGAATTCTTTGACAAAACGCTGAGTGTCTCATGTCCACTTAGATCTACTATAGAAATAACAGTTATCAAGTGCAACTTAGTCAGTTGTATGTGTACACTTATCGACTTCCTTAATTGGATTATTACACAATTCAGTAAAACGGTGTGCATCAACCTGCAATACACTGATAATTTTGGCAGTAGTGTAGGAATAAATGTTTAATCATTCTCCCATTGCAATTGGGAAAAGTCACAATTTTCAGTCTGCATTGGCGTTAGTTTGGATCCGTTGTAGAGTAAACCATATGTAAAGATGGAATTCGGGTTTCCTTCGTTGGTTGCCCATTCACAGAATATATGGAACACACCTGTAAAATTTAAGAAAACACATTTAAGGAGACCATCATTTATATACCGGGAAAACAGTGCAAATGTAATTACAAATAAAAACATGCATTTAATCTATATATACAGCTCAATTTTCTCTTTGAATTCTTACTAACTGACGCTTGCAATTACATTGTTTTTTCTAACACTCATCTATAGTAAGGATGCATTACACACCCGGACATAATAAATTGTCTTGAGCAGGCCCACTATCTTGAACAATTACTTGAAGTGGAAAACAACTGCAATAGCGCTTTTTTGTGGAAACGGAACATTAGATCTATAAATATTTTGACAAAACACAGAACTTCAAAAATATTTATAACAGTAATAATGGCATGTGTGGTCAATCAATGTGACAAATGAATGCGTAATTTAGCTTGTAAACTCGATGCTAGTAAATCGAACATATGATTTGGTTTTATTCATTAGAATTCTGAATATTAATTATTTGAAACTAATCGTACAGTCTTATATTGAAATGTTGCAATTAAGCGTACAGTCGCGTCACTTTCAGTGACGAATCAAAACAGGTAATTTTTCGGCATCAAGATATTTAATCTCCATTTAAGGCAGTCTACGAGTCAGAAAAAATATGTTTTTCTTCCATGCCGGCTAAACTATAGACCAGAAACTATATACACAATGAAATATGCGAACACAAAGTCAAATTTTTCTGGCCGTTTCGTAAATTTGACAGTGATCAAATTGAGAACGAAGGCCGATTGCAACTACACTACATCTTACTTGAAGCAAAGATGATCACAATAAAAGTATAAATAACTGGTACACTCACCCCAAAAATATTTCCTTAAAAAAAGACGATTTAAATAAACTTTCAATACAAAATCTAGACCGTGGTGGCTTCTATTCGTGCCAACAACTAACTGATCATCAGCGTACAGATCAGCAACTTCCGTTTCGGCTTACTGTACGCTAGGACACTGTGGTATAGGCACGTCTACACTGCTTCCAAGCACTTACCTTGCGTGTTTATGCAGATAATAATATGAGAATCAGCACGACATCTATAGACTATCTCAGTCAGTAACCATTTATCAAAAGTACAGTAAACGCCAGACAGATTATCTGTCTGTAAATAAATTATCGGAAAAAACGTTTCTGATTTGCATATAAATATCCCCCATAAAAGATCAAAAGAAATATTGAATGAATAATTTAAAGCGTATATCTACTCTGAAATCATGCCGACTATTGTTTTGTAAAAGAGATCTTGTGTCTTCATCTATGTACTGTTCTTGATTTTGAATATAGAAAACCTGAAAGGTATATTAAACAAGAGGGCGAAGATGGCCCTATATCGCTCACCTGCCTACTTTTGGCTATAATACGAGGGGTCATGATTTTAACATAATTCATAGAGGTCCACTACACAATGCTTAATAACATTCCAAACGTCTAAGCTCTGCATGGGGGCCTTGCGGTTTTTAAAAACGTTTTCCCTATATATGGCCTATGTTAAATCGAGTGACCCCCCCTCCCCCCTCCGGGAAGGGTTAATTTTGACCCGGCAATCATAATTTGAACACTCTTGATAGAGGTCCACTAGACAATGTCACATGCTAAATATCTAAGCTCTAAGCTGTAAGTGTTTCCAATATTAGCAAATGTAAAACTAAGTAACCCCCCAGGCAGGATCACTTTTTACCTAGGGTCATAATTTAAACTATCTTGGTACAGATCCACTAGACAATGCCACATGCTAAATATCTAGTAGCTGTGTTTCTAGGGTTACTTTTTTTTCACTGTGTGACTTTGGAACACGGTGGGGGTAAGATGATTGGTCACCTTAAAGTTTTTCCTATATTAGCCCCAGTGGTTTTGTAAACTGCCACTGACCGTTCCAAGGCGGTGTCGTTTTTCCTCGTGTGTTGCCTCTAGGCTAGGGTGTGTGTGTTGTGTGTGTTGGGGGGGGGGGGGGGGGGGGGGGGGGGGTTTACCTAGGGTCATAATTTGAACAATGTTGGTAGAGGTCCATCTAGACAATGACACATGCTAAATTTTTAGGCTCTAGTGGCATTCCCGTTTGATTTGGTTTTCGGGGAAGAAGGTTTTTTAAGTTTTTCCTATATTAGCCTATGTAAAACTAAGTGACTCCCAGCAAGGTCACTTTTTACCTAGGGTCATGATTTTAACAATCTTGGTAGAGGTCCACTAGACAATGCCACATGCTAAATATCTAAGCTCTAGGCCTTGTGGTTTCAGAGAAGAAGATTTTTTAAGTTTTTCCTATTTGTTGCCATAGCAACCAGAGTTCTGCATGGAATGGAACTTTGATAGAGCTTAATGCAGGAAACATCCTTGCAAAGTTTTATCAACATTGGCCCAGTGGCAGAGGAGGTGTCGTTTGAAGGAAATGGTGGATGGACGTACGACGGACCCCGGACGGAGAGTGATCCTAATAGCTCAACCTGGCACTTTATATACATACAATGTAACTGAGGTCTCAACGTTATATATCTGGATATATATAGCAACTATCCTTCAAAAAGAGGCAGTTGGCAGGGATCAGCTATTCATCTAAAGTATTTCGCTTCTTTTGATTCCTATTGTACGGTCAAGCGTTTAACCCAAAACGAATTTAGACATAATTATTATGTGGTCCTTAACTCCATCTATATTTGTGTCTGTGAATTCGGCTCACACAAAGTAGTTTTGAAGCAATCAGTGCTTAGGTTACACAATTCTTCTGAAATGCAGAATATTTACCAGTTCAAATGATGTAAAAGAAACTTCTTTTAACACAAATAACGTAGACAACAGTAATTAGACCAGAATTATGTTCCGTTTTTGTGACAAACAAAAGGATCCCCCCTAGACGAATAAATGTCAGACAAGATATCATTATGCAGATTACACCGATGACATTAAATGACGTCCGGCATTTTCTAGAACAACTGTTTTTGTGCTTGTCGTAACAGTTTCCATATCAAGTGAATGTTTTAGGATACATATGTATTTTAATAAGATTCGTTCATTTTTATTTTTCAAAACATTTAAAATTAAATATTTGTTTAATCATTGAGGCTCATATGGAAGAATGGGCTTACCCAAATATGTTGCCTCGTTAAATAAAGAATTTATTATTATCATTATTTTTATTATTATTATTACCCTGTTTGTTGCAAGTTGCAAATCATATCAGCCTGAGCATCAAATGCGTTATTTGATTTTTTTGCACACTTCCCACCTGTGCATTAGCATTGTTATTGTATTTCAATAAGAGCAGTTAGCTCACCAAGTGATCTATTTTGATCATCACTAAAACAAATTAAAACAAAGACAAAGGGGACTAAACGGTCAGTATCGCTCTACTGGACTGATTGGACTGTTATGAGTAAGGTTTGTGAAAATCTTTGGAATGTTATCAAGGAAATGCTAACAAAGATCACTGTGACCTTTACCCACTGACCCCAACACATTAGAAATTATCTACTCATGCTATGAAGTTTAAAGTGGCACTCCCTACATCTAGCAGATTATATTCTCGAAACATAGATTATATGTTTAATGAACGTACAATGAGACATAAATACAAATTCAACGAAGAACCTATGACGAAAAATGTCTCATTTTACCACAATTAATCAATATAGAGGCTTTCTTTGATAAGTCGCATCAACCCAATAATTGTACAGCAACAACTCTATATAGATAATTGAATGGTTTACAGTACTGCAGTATATTTTAAACCGCTCAACTTATCGATAATGACTGGGAATGCAGTAGCTGGAACTTTTAGGTTAACTTATAATACTTCCAAAGATTCTATTATTTATATTTTGGAGGTTATTTAGTTTGGCATCAGTTAAAGGGTATGTTCCTTTAAAGACTTGTGAAATGTAAAGATATTAATGGACATAAAATGGATCTTCCTAGTAGAAATGAAGAATGATCTTGAATAAGGCTCTTACTGAGTTAAGAAAAGGAAAAAAAAAAAAAAGGCAACATTAATATTGCAATGTACATTACTGAGTAAAGCGTTTAGTTTTTGTAACTTTATTTGTTCTCCAAAGAGAGATTGGTGTCCCTAAACAATGTCTCAATGGTGAATTTCGATAATGCTTTGACTTTGACGAATAGGGTGCGCCTGTGGACATAAAAATGGAAAGTGTTCGGTACTGTTGCAATTTATTGAGGAATGTTCGTATTGTTCTTTTTAATGATCATTAGTTTAAAATGGTCTTGATATGAACTATTATGAACTACTAGAAGACTGTTTCAAAAATAGACAACCTGAATTCTTTAATTAGCGATTGCCTTGACTTACAGAAGATTATTTTTACATACTGGCTTTAGGCCAATTATTTTAGCATTGCTCAAATCTCTAAGAATAAATTCGCTGACATTTTTAGTACGACAAGTATTTTTAGAATGTGGAAAACCCTCATCCTTGATTAGGTAACAGAATGACTATTTCTAACATTGAGTATTTTAGTAACTAAAGCATTCTGCATATTTTATGCCCACTTCGAAGAAGTGGGGTATATTGATTTGCAGATGTCGGTCGGTCGGTATGTATGTCTGTCCGTCCGTCTACCAAATGGTTTTCGGGTGATAACTCAAGAACGCATGGGCCTAGGATCCTGAAACTTGATGAGGTGGTTGTTCATGACCGGCAGAGGACCCCTAATGTTTTTTAGGTCCGTATGTCAAAGGTCAAGGTCACAGTGACCCAGAATAGTACGAAATAGTAAAACGGTTTCCGTATGATTACTTGAAAATGTTTGGACCTAGGATCTTCGAACTTAATGTGGAGGGTTGCCATGACTAGCAGATGACCCCTATTGATTTTGAGGTAAGCAGGTCAAACTTCAAGGTCACGGTGACCCGTAATTGTAAAACCAGTTTCCGGACGGTAACTCGAGAACTCTTGGGCCTAACATCTTGAAACTTGATGTGGAGGTTGGTCATACCAGTAGAGGATCCCTCATGGTTTTGAGATTAGAAAGTCAAAAATCAAGATCACAGTGACCTGGCATTGTAGAATGGTTCCCGCTCAATAACTTTAGTTAGGAGTGACCAATTGCAATGCAATTTGGTTTGAAGCTATTTTGCGGGGAGAGGAAGCTGTGGTTGTGTGTGTGTGTGTTAGTGGTCACTGTTACTAATGAAATGGTTTCCGGCCTAATAACTGTGTTAGGGGAGGCCAATTGCAATGAAATTTGGTTGTACGCTGGCATTGCCTGGATGATAAATATTTTTTCTTTTAAATTTTTATATTGTTTCAAGCAATAATGTTTTATTTTCTAGCTCAAGGTCATTATTAAAAATACAAGGTCATTATTAAAAATAGATTCTTTTATTTTTAGTTTTAAATTGTTTTCAGCAAATTAAACGAATCTTGGGGGGTGGGGGTAGCGGGCATGAGGGAAGATATTAAAAAGATTTTTTTTCATTTTTTAAAGTTTTTAATTATTTTTTTAGCAAAAAAATTTTTTTTTGGAGGTCAAGGTCACTGTCCTAAAATTATTTTTTTCAAATGTTTTATTTTCTTTTTCTTTTTTTTTTTTTCTTTATTCTACAATTTCTACAGATGCAATTTTTTTGAATTTCACACTGACTTTTACTTTAAAGCTGCTCCGTTGAATTTTTTTTTTAAATTGACGTAATTATACATAAACATAAAACTAAAGGCTAGAATCAAAATACAAGCAAAATCTAGATAGGAATTTGCAGAAATCGATTAAAAATGTCGGTAACACGGCACCGCTACACTATATGTATATATTGAAATTTCTAAAGCGTTTGCAAGAATTTTGAATTTGGTAGCGTATTTTTTGGAAATTTAGAGATATACGTGATAGGAATTCATACTTGAGCCTTTTTATATGACTATATGTTCTAAAATACGTTATTTACATACAGTTTGAAGAACTGTATTTTTTACCAAAATCTGAGAGCGAGCAGCTTTAAAAACTGTTCCTTTCATAGTACAACTTTTGCATCAAGGGGGGTAAACGTGTTTTACAAACAGCTCTTGTTAAAAACTGAAGCAGTCTCCATATTTTTAGCACCTGTATTATACTGTAATATTTTGATAAGAATAATTTCGAAGAATAGACACAACTATGAAGTATTTAGGTATTTTGAGTTACTCTTATTTTACACAAGTCTGCAAGACAAGCAGATTCCCAGATATGGAAACTCATGGCGGCTGGTATAAAATGTTGTGTTTGTTTGTCAGAGGGGTCTTCGAAATTTAATTTTACCCCCGAAACGAAGTCCTTTCAACTTCATCGCAGTGTCATAAGTTAGGACGAAATTGACCCGGAGGTTGTTTTTTAGCTCACTACTATAGTAGTGAGCTTTTAGGATCGTTGAATGCTCGTCGTCCGTCCGTCCGTCCGTTCACAATTAGTTTGTTTATACTCTAGCATTACATTTTTGAAACAATCATAATATAACTTAAATACAATGTATATGGCCACAAGACCTCGGATGAGTTCGATTATGACTTTATCGGATCAGTACTTCCTGAATTGTGACCCCTGATTTAACAAAAAATGCAAGATTTAACTATGTTTACACTCTAGCACCTTCATTTCTTCTTTAATCCTTATCATATTTACTGAGAATGTGTATGACCATAAGATCTCGAATTGGTTCAGAGACTGTGTATGATAATAAGATCTCAAATGAGAACAAATATGGGATTGATAGGATTAGTTCTTTCAGAGTTATGGCCCTTGATTATACAAAAAATGCAAATTGTTACTGTGTTCACACTCTAGCACCTTCAATTTTTTCACTATTCCTAATCATATAGAGAATGAATGACTGAGAGATCTCGGATGAGTTCAATTATGGGCTTGATCGGATTAGTTCTTCTAGAGTTAAAGCACTTGATTTAACAAAAATTGCAATATTTAACCGTGTTTACACTCTAGCTCCTTAAAGCAGCTCGCTCTCAGATTTTGGTAAAAAAATAAAGTTCTTGAAACTGTATGTAAATACTGTATCTTAAAACATTTAGTCATATTAAAAGGCTTCAGTATAAATTACTTTGACGTTTATCTCTTAATTTCAAATAATACAACGCTTTTGAAATTCCAATATAAACATATAGTGTAGCGGTGCCGTGTAACCGAAATTTTCAATCGATTTCAGCAAATTCCTACCTAGATATTTGCTTATATTGAGTCTAGCATATAGTTTTATATTCATGTATAAGTGTGTCAATTTTTTTTTTTTCAACGGTAACTGAAAGCGATCAACTTTAATTTTTTCACTAATTCTAATCACTGTTGATGAAACTTGGCAGGGCTGTTCCTTGCATGAAGCTCTATCAAAATTGTTCAAAGAATTCCGTTCCATGTAGATCTCTGGTTGCCATGGCAACAAATAAGAAAAAACGTTAATAAACTTCTCTGATAACACAAGACCTAGGGCTTATAGATTTAGCATGTAGCATTACCTAGTGGGCTTCTACTAAGATCAAATTATGACCCCCTGGTCAAAATTGACTCTTCCCAGGTGGTTGTTTTTACATAGGCTTGTACAGGAAAAACTTTAAAAGTCTTCTTCTCTGAAACCATAAGGCCTAGAGCTATGAAATTTAGCATGTGGCATAACCTAGCGGTTCTCTACCTTGATTGTTCAAATTATGACCACTAGGTCAAAATTGACCCCACCCGGGATCACTTGTTTTTAAATAGGCTTATCTAGGAAAATTTTTCTTCTCTGAAACCACAAGGGCCAGAGCTAAGATATATAGCATATGGCATTACCTGGTGACCCTCTACCAAGATTGTTAAAATCATGACCCTCCGGGTCAAATTGACCCTGCCATGGGGTGTCTTGATTTTACATAGGCTCATACAGAGGAAATTCGTGAGCCCTATGTCAAAATTGACCCTTTCTGCCATTGATGACCTATTATGGTAGCCAGGTGAGCGACGTAGGGCCATAGTGGTCCTCTTGTTTAAATAATGTTTTGTCTATTGAATACCTCATTTGCTCATTTTATTGCAGTATTTTAAGCCCGATAGTTTTCCTTTCTTCAGTACACATCCTGATCTCCCTAAGGTAAAATTGGTACATTCTTTGCTGGGAAGCAGTCCATTAAACTTTGGAGACCATATTATGTAAAGAAGACATTTCTTTGTGTATTCATGTGTTTTATTGATTTTCTAATTTGATTTGTTTATTTCTGAACAGTTTGGTTTTATTAAACAGTTTCGGACATCAAAATATAGTACTATTTAGTAGTGTGTAGCCTGATAAACCCAGGATTTGGGTGTCTTATTTCAGCCACTTTTTGCTTACCATTCTGGGTAATCTAAAATATACTGTCATGCATAATGCTTATATAATGCTATAAACAGCAAAATGGTTTTTCGCAATCTAAAATACTTATCTATAATATATATTCTTAGATATTAGAACAGACATCATACAGTATGTGGGGGATTATGAATTGTGCAGATTTGACAGCTATTTATACCCCCAAAACGAAGTTTAGGGGGGTATGTAGGAGTCACCCGGTGGTTGGTCGGTCGGTCGGTCGGGCGGTCTGTTGCATTTTCCTTGTCCGGAGCATAACTTGAAAACTACTAGTTGGAATTCAATACAACTTCATACAATGGTCAAGCACATTGAGAGGAAGTGCAGTGCACAAGAACTATAACTCCATCTTGACTAATTACTGAGTTATTGCCCTTTGTTACTTTTCCTTGTCCGGAGCATAACTTGAAAACTACTAGTTGGAATTCAATACAACTTCATACAATGGTCAAGCACATTGAGAGGAAGTGCAGTGCACAAGAACTATAACTCCATCTTGACTAATTACAGAGTTATTACCCTTTGTTACTTTTCCTTGTCCGGAGCATAACTTGAAAACTACTAGTTGGAATTCAATACAACTTCATACAATGATCAAGCACACTCAGAGGAAGTGCAGTGTACAAGAACTATAACTCCATCTTGACTCATTACAGAGTTATTACCCTTTGTTACTTTTCCTTGTCCGAAGCATAACTTGAAAACTACTTGTTGGAATTCAGTACAACCTCATACAATGGTCAAGTACATTTAGAGGAAGTGCAGTGCACAGGAACCATAACTCCATCTTGACTCATTACAGAGTTATTACCCTTTGTTACTTTTCCTTGTCCGGAGCATAACTTGAAAACTTCTGGTTGGAATTCAATACAACTTCATACAATGGTCAAGCACAGTGAGAGGGAGTGCAGTGCACAGTAACCATAACTCCATCTTGACTAATTACAGGGTTATTGCCCTTTGTTACTTTTCCCTGTAAGGAGCATTTTTCGAAAACTACAAGTTGGAATTCAATACAACTTCATACAATGGTCAAGCACAATGAGAGGAACTGCTAAGAACAATATCTCTTTTTAGTTTGTTTGCAAGGTATTATGTTACTACGAACTTCTTCAGTTTATAAAGCAATCCTTTTGGGGGTATTAATCACATTTAGTGATAGCTCTAGTTTAGTTAGTTTTGCAACTTTTTCTATTCAAGATTATATTTTGCAGACTTGGTTAGCTATCATTAAAGTTAAAATACCCTTAAAAATGGTCAAATTTGTCTATAGTTAAGAATGATGCCCAAAACACAGTCGATGCTTTAAAACATATAAGAAATAAGTTTCACCAAGTTATATCTATTATTGACAAATACAAATAAAGATATACATAACCGAAAGGGTTCATTTTTTAGTTTTGACTAGGATAGTCAAAAATGATTTTTACAGATCTCCTCTATATTAATTGTGAATGAAACTGCAATACAGATTGTTAATTGTGAGTTATAACTATGTCAATGTTTATTATTCAAGGAGTATAAATCACTGATTCATGTTTCATATAAAATTATGTTGGTCACTTTGAAAGGTAATATCACTTTAATAATGACATTGTAATATTTCATTATGCACCATAAAGAGCTCATTTATAATCTTTGAATTGTTACAGAAGTAGTTAAAATAAAAATTTGGTTGGATTTTCAACTAATCCATTCTTCGGTTATCAATTTCTCTAAGGAGGGGGTCATTTGGTTCCCATAGCTATAATTATAGGGAAAACTTCTAAAATATTCTTGTATAAAACCTTTAAATGAAGCATTGTGTAGTGGATCGCTACGTACATTATTCAAATCAGGATCTCCCTGGTAAATTTTTACCCTTTCTGCAACACCCATTGTTGAACTTGTATAATAGCTAGTGGTAGCCAGTTGAGCGATAAAGGGCCATATTGTCCCCCTTCTTTCTATTACTTAACTTTGAGCACTTCATAAATTGGTTTATAATAGTACATAACATGAAGGTCGGAGTTTTAATATAGTGGATAAACATGCGCTATTTTCCATTCAGATGGAACTTTTCCTGTTGACATTGAGTGACTAAAAAAAAATCGATAAGGGGTTTCCTCATTCATCAGCTATTGTTTTAGTGTTCAGTCATTTATGTCATCAGTTCCAACTGCTTTACCAGTGTTTAAAGAATTTGAAAACATTGACACTTCACTGGGATAAAATTTTGTATTTTCAATACTGATTGTTTGTTGTTTGTACCTCATTGGGTATCTGTTTGTTACTGTTATCAAGAAACGTTTGATTCTGGAAATAGTTATTGAAAGCATTAGCTTTTTCCAATTTGGTCGTAAAGTTTCGGTCCCGTTTCTTATCAATGACGTACACACCCCGGGTATTCGACTACTTCGAACGCAGATGGGTACTACTGACGACAGATGTATATACATGAACGTCCTGACATGTAAGCTGGAAAATACCTAATATCTTCTCTTTTTTATTCATTTTCACAATGTTTTCGTTCAATATGAGTTTCAATATGTTTGTACTAGGCAATGCTCAACTGTTTAGCTGAAAAATGATCGACGTGTTGTTACGATTGCGGAAATCCGACCAGAAATTGCAATTTTTCGGATTTTTAACAGAATTTTAAGAAATCTAATAATCGAAAGAGTCCAAAACTGCATAAATCGTAAAGCTACACATTTTCTCTAGCAGAAAAACATATTTTCTTTTCGCTATGACTGATACAGCAGCTGCAGTTGACACTTAAACAAGCATGGGGTTCTGTTTGAGGGTACTTATAACGACAGATGAAAATATTATAGGGTACGTATGAACGCAGACGGTGGATACGTAAAACGCCATACAAACTGTAGATACGTAAAAGATGAAACCTCAGTATAATGATGGGAAAACTGTTGATAACTTTTGTTTTTGTCTTAAACTGAAAAACTATATCATAAAAGTAAATTTTAAGTCAAGGCTAAATAGAAAACTTCAGTATCATTGTGATTTTTGTAAAATTATCTTTTATTAATGAGGTACCGGACTTTTAACTTTTTGTTACAAAATCGTAATACAAATAGAGGCATTACTCCGCAAAAATATATGTGACTTGCTGCATTTGTATGTATTACCATGAGAAACAAGTATGGCAAGTGTTAAGTCGATACGTTTGTCGGTTTTGAAGTTATTAATATTGATAATACGTCTTTGATCGACGCAAAAGCTGGGGCGAGTACAACAGGCCTCCTCGTTTTTCGAACAGTGGGGCTAAAAATGTAATTACAATACAAATGTATATAATATATTTTACATGAGCGTTAAATGAACATGTTTGTTTCCGTGGATTATTTGTAGTAACATTGTCTCTTACATGTTTCTATAACTTTCATTTAGCGGTCAAATACTGGAATACGTATACGATAGGTAATGAAATTGGTCATTGACTATAGTTACTAAAGTGTCACGGTAAACGTGACATCCATATTTTAAAGTCTTTTTTGCAGGATACTTAGAGACCCTATTATAAATTCATTCTCTAGACTAGAGATTATCTTTCACGAAAAAAAAACCACATGTCTCCTATAATTCAGCATTATTCAGTAGAAAATGAAAATGCATACCACTAAACTGTAACAATCCGATGATAAACACAAGTTCAGGCTTCGTACTAATAACTTCTGTGTAGTTTTTGTAGTTTTCTGACCACTGATATAGGATTAGTTGCACAAGCATATTTGAATATGAGACATCAAAAGACATAAGAAACCATAATATGCTGACGAAATGTACAACAACGCTTGACAATTATGACTCATGTGACTTTTGGTAAAATTCAACTCCAGCGTTTAGGAGAATTAGTATAGACATTATGGAAGATGACACATCATGGTTGCAACTTCCCTGGCAATCATTGAATCGGAACATGCCGACGACAACTTGTGTTCTATTGGGTTTGGTGGAAATCTGGCCAATGGTAGAGGAGAAGTAGCAAAAACATCATTAAATTTAAAGAATCAATGGCCATACAATGTAAATCCCCTGAAAATCACTGAACCGTATGTGCCGGCGATAAGCATTGTAACACCGGATACAATTCCTTTCGAATACAGCTCCCCGGCGAGCTGTATTCGGTGCACATTAACGAATACATCTCCCTTGGTATAGCGAAGCTGTTTTCGATGCAAATTCGAATAAAGCTCCCTATGTTTGCTTTATTGGAAAATACTGAGAACCATGGTCCCTATGTTAAAAATGTACAGATAGAAATTAGGAACCTAAATTGCCTAACACATCTAACACATGTTCAATATACTGCATGTTACATCTATTCCGTCCGTCTATTTGTCCAACCCTCTGTCTGTTGTCCTACCCTGTCTGTTGTCTTATCCGTCCGTCTGTCAGGCCGTACGTGTACAATGATGTGTATGAGCTTCATTCCATCAACATTTTTTTGCCCGTTATGCTATCGTCATATGAAAACAATGAAAGTTTACTGAAAGAAAATAATTCCTCAATATCAGCAAAAAAGTAACTAAACTTCAAATTTTCATTCAACCGTCCAACACGTGCGGACAAAACGACAGACATCCTAGGGCTAAGTTCTGTATCCTGAATAGCGGTATGGATCCTTGTTATTCTATAATAAATACTTTGCCGCGTATTTGTATAAACAAATGATACGTCTTTGTTGCATCGGGTCACTGGGGCGCTCTATTCGAAAAAAAAGGTACAAGAACCCCGAATACAGCTCCCATTTAATAAAGGGAGCTATATTCGTTGATGCGCACCGAATACAGCTCACTGGGGAGCTCTATTCGAAAGGAGCTGTATCCGGTTTTACAATGCATAACTAAGCTTGGCGCACTCAATTCTCTTAGGCTAAGTGGAAATCTGCCGGATGTTATAGAAGAATTAGCCATAACATCATAAAATTATATGAATCAAGGGTGGTTATTCCAATGAAAATCATTGAACTGGAACATGCCGATAATATGCACAACTACGCTTATGTGAAGTTTGGTGTAAATATGCCATGTGGTATCAGAGGAGCTGCGTGGACATACTTAATGACAAAAACAGTGACAGACATGTATCACTAATAAATACATGTATGTCTCTCACGGGATGCATAATTATTATCAGTATATACATGCTAGATCCTTCTACATAGACAAAACAACTGCCATACTGAATGTAATTAGTTTAAAACCAATATTTGTCCTGATTGGAAAATACCTATTTACGCTTACTACTTGTAACACATCTGCCGTTATACGTATCCTCATTTTATAATAATCTGCGTTCGTACGTATCTCCTTCGGTCGTCAGACGTATCCGTTTATCTTAACCCACCTCTTTAAATGCGCTTATATCAAAACAATACCACTAATTCCAAAGTCAAGGGCTGTTTGTATTGATACCTAATACATTTGTCTGTATGCATGTCTAAGGTTATTGATGTATAATGTTATTATAAGCAAAGAAATGTTATATTTGGCAACAATACTGTAGTTTTTTCAACATTTTAGGGAAATTTTATAAATAAAAGGCGTCAGTTTATCACAAAACTTCACACTTGCTTAGTTTAAACATATTACTACCTATATCAAGCAAAATATCGGAGCAAAAAAGAGAAATAATAAAAATATCGGGGTTATTCAAGTGTGCCTGTCATGACGTGCATGTATATACATCTGTCGTCAGTAGTACCCATCTGCGTTCGAAGTAGTCGAATACCCGGGGTGGTACACTCAGGTGCTAAAAACTAGTAAACTTTTTCAAAATGGCGGACTAATTGGTTCGCTGAATGGAAAATGAAAGTTGGTATTTTGGGGTCTATATTTATCTTGGTTTTCAGAAAATTGCTTTTTAATACTTTGTGACGTAATTGCTATTTGAATGACGTTTTAAAGCTGATGACGCATTATTTATGTCCTTGATCTGTCACAATAGTAAACATGGCGTCGAGAGGACGAAGTTAAAAATAATATTGTGTCTATGGTTGCACATGGAATTAAACCTGCAGAAGTCGGCAGAATACTTGGAATTGGTAAATCTACATAAAGTAAATTTCTGAAACGTTTTAGACACAGAAGGTAATGTTGAAAATGTACGCCAAACTGGAAGACCAAAAAAGATGTCCAACCGTGGACGTAATGCATTGTCAGTTGTATTGAAAAGGGGCAGGAGGAGAGTTTAAATGACATTACTGCCGAGTTTAACAGTGTGACTCCAGTGAAAGTATCCCAGAGAACAGTTCAGAGAGAAATTCATCATCTCGGTTTCTACAGAAGGATTGTGTGTAAGAAACTTGGAATAAAAGAGGTCAACCGGAAAAAAAGGATTCAGTTTTGCAGGGGTAAATTGACCAGGACTGTTGATAACTTTTGGAAACATGTGATATTCAGTGATGAAATGACTCGTTAGATCAGACGCACGGCTCGAGCAAATCCGGCATCCGGGATCACGTTATTATACTAATAGCCTTATTATATCAGTACTCATAACGTTATTCCGGTATGACAAAATCTGATAAAAAGCCTCTATCAAAGATGTTCTGTGTTTGATGGTGCTCGGGGATTACTTTGTGTTTTATCAAATATAATTAAATTACTTCAACAGCCTTTATCAGTATGGCATAAAACCCGGCCTTGAAAGTAAATTAACTTAAGCTTGTAATAACGAGTGAAATCACGTAACACCTCAATATACATTGCTAACACTTGGTAGAAAACAAATTTGTCAAGTCGAACATGTATACCTTAATTATTCCGCAAGAACGAAAAACTGACTATTTAGTGCGTATCACCTGATTACCTCTGGGGAAATTAAAGCTGTTGCAATAAATGGATAACAAGCCTTTTGTTCTTCATCTTACATTGCCTAATTTAAAGATCTTTTAATGAGAATTTCTTATTAAATCAGAAATTTTGACAAATAAGATTTCCCAGGTTTTCCAGTGATAGTCTTTGACCCTTGAGCTACGACCTTGATGTTTTCCTTGTTTTTGGATCGATTGATTTTCAATCGGACCAATATTAACAGAGTATAGCTTCCTTACGGCCGAACGCACAACATACAAACAAGTAGTTCCATATATTAAGTTGTTATGAATTATACTGTCTTCTGTTTTAAAAATTACATAGTATAAATCGTAACAAAGGTGGACATTTATTTGTAAAATACAATTTACATTGTACTTCATTTCTTTACTCAGATGTGATTCTGTGACTTTTCACATTGTTGGTATTTCGCGTTATGTCATGTTGTGAGTGATGTTTTTAAATTATTTAATTTTGTATGTATTTGTTGATCAATTAAAGTCAAATTTCGCAGAAGTAAGTATAATGTGTTGAATTAATTATATTCTAAATTTGAACGAAATCCGCGTACAAATATTCCAATTATACCGAATCATATAAATGTCGGGTTAGAAGTGGCTCAAAGTGTAGTATACAGTGACACTGCCAAAACTAAAACTCCACCGCTACTGTGGGCATAAAAAATATCCTTTCATTTTCTGTTTCTCATAATTAACATTAACTTTTATAACATACATAGACTATGGCCTGGTTTCAGTGTCAATGTCCTGATATATCAACCTACAAGATACTTCAACACAACTTTTGAAACTTGTTAAACAATCAAACTTTTAAAGTAAGAAGAGAACAAAATATGAAAACGGAGATATGTTTTTCTCAATACTAAACAGTTTACTTTTATGTTCTTTCGTGAAATTTTGTGGCAATCAGATGAAGACGGATATACATTATAGAATCTACTCTGGATTTTCAAAATAAGCTGCTTTTAAATGGCTTTACATATTAAACAGATATAGATCTAATCAAATTATATGCAGCCATCACACATAGCTATCTTAATAAAGATACTGCGTAGTTACATAAGAAACGATGAAACTAGTGCCTGATGAAACGGTGGCCTTTATGCATAGAAATGTAATATCTGAAATAAATTTCCACTTTCAGCAAAGGGCCTAGAGATCGCAGGAATTATATATGTATACTATTATCAAATGTCAAATGAAAACCTGCACGGTGTTGACGTGCTATTGTCTCGATATGCTTTTGAAATAGTTTAACAAAGTGATCTGGTAAATAATAGTACACATATACTAGTATTAGGTAAGGTGTTTTTTACAACACTACATACATGTACATGTATTCTAAAAATAAAGAATTGAGATTGCTGAGATAAAATACTTATCATGCCAGTTTGAAAATTGTTAGTTTTTAACATAATGTTGTCATTAAAACTTAATGTGTATTCTTCCTAATGTGGATAAAACATAGTTTTGCTAGAATTTATATTATTTTTTTATTGCAGTAAGGGCGAAAAACTAGATGTATTTATTCGTCGAGTTATCGAGTTGACGAGTTTTTAAACGTCGTGTTTTCGCCCTTTTGTCGTGTTTTCCACATTTCGCATCGCAAAATCGAAATCACGACAAAATAGACACCTGTCAAAGCACGTTATTTTCTTGATCGAGACATACTATCCTCATCGATTTGTTTATTGTATACACTCGGTAATTAAGAATACTGCTAATGAAAACTGCATTCATATAACTGCATCCATTCGTTCACGAATACGTATTAGTAACTTACCAAGAACTCACAAACCGTGCTAGACAAAGTTTTCCGGATAAATGTTTTATTCTTGTATGTTTACCAGTATGAAATTTCAACTCGGTCTAAAAAGTAAATTAAACTTGTAACGAGAGACATAACATTACACCTCACGATCGAGATTGTTAACACTCGGTAGGAAACAATTTTTCCAATCTAATCTGTTAATCATAATTACTCTCCGAGAACAAAACATACTTGTTAGATTAGACAACATTTTAACAGACAATTTTGGCGCAAATCAGCCTAATTGCATAAATGTTCTGTAAGGGAAAAATAAAGTTGCCATCATATATGGATATGGGTCACGAGTTTCTACTCAAATCTGACATTGTCTGATTTGAGGAAGTTTTTAATTAGATTTTCTTACTTAATCAGTAATTTCGACAAATTACATTTCGCAGGTTTTGCAATGTGACAAATCTGATTAATTGCAAAATATGGGTACATGCACCTTATTCGAATGACGAATTGTCTTTGAATTTCTTTCCTGACATTCTCATTACAAGAAATTTATTACCATTATACAATGTATTGTCAAAAAATTATAAAAAAAACTCCACTTATAATCAAGTAAAAACGTGTCTTTCTTTTCTTACAGCAATCACTTATATAGAACCATAACATAACCATAACGGCCCTGGATTGCTCATCTGAGTACATTGAACATAATTTGACCTGATGATCTAGTTTCTGACTCCACATTACCCAGTTTCCAACTTGACCTAGAGTCCATCAATTCAAACACTCTGAATAATGTTAATTTAGGTTGTGTGCCAAGTGTGACCCCTTACAGTGTTCACAAAGGTTTTAAATGATTTGACCTTGTGTCCTAGCTTTGACCCCACATGACCCACTTTCACTCTGACCTAGAGTTAATCAAGATTGTCAGCTAGAAATCAACCAAACAACCTTTCTGACAAATTGCCAGGATATTTGGACTGAAACAGTAGCCTCTAGAGCCTTAACAAGATTTTTCTATTTTTGGGTCATGTGACCTAGTTTTTCATCCGAGATAACCCATATTCAAACTCGTCCGAGTAATTACTGGGACAAACATCCTGATCAAGTTTCATGACAATTGAGGCAAAAATGTGACCACTAGAGTGTCTAAAAGGTTTTTGTAATATTTGATCTGGTGACCTAGTTTTTGATCCCTGGTAACCCAATTTCGAACTTGTCCTAGGGTTAAATAAAGCATACATTCTGGCTATTTTCAAGATGATCAGGTATACATTGTAGATATTTGAATGTTAAGAAGTTTCTTTATTTTTAAAGTGGGTGACCTAGTTTTTGATAAAAGGTGACAAACCTGACCTAGAAATCATCAAGACAAACATTCTGACCTTTTTTGCATATTGTGTATCAAATGTGTTTTCTTAAGTGTAAACGAAGTGTTTCCTTTATTGATCTAGTAACCCTATGTGACCCACTTTCGAACTAGGTATACATGTGTAGTAGAGGTAGGTTCCAATATGTAACCGTGAAAAGTACTTTGCCCCGAGCTGGATACGAACTCGGGTCCTCCAGTATCCTAAGCGAACACTCTACTACGTCGCAATAAAAGCTAGCTAAATGGCAAGGAAGTACAAGTGCCGTATTATACCTCTACTACACATGTAGCGATCGAAACAATATTCTTAGTAATTTTCATGCAGATTGGGGGTCAAATGTGGCATCTAGTGGGTTAAAAAAGTTAAGTTTGGACAGGCATATAGACGACAAACAGATGACGGACAGGCGATCACAAAAGCTTACCTTGAGCTTTTGTCTTTTGGTAAACTAAAAGTAGACTTGATCATGACATACATTCTGACCAGTAGTCATGACGACTTGGTAGAGAAGTTGCTTCTAGAGTGATGTCAGAGTGTCAACGGTGTTCCTATATTATTTGACTTGGTGGACTAGCCGACCCAGTTTTAACGCCGACCTTGTGTCCATTAAGACATATATCCTTGCTGACTCTCGTGATGATTTGGTTGAAAAAGAAGTTTCTAGAGTGTAAACAAAGTTTTGCTATTATTTTGCCTCGTGACATAAATTTGATCCTTCATTACCTACCTCACACTCAGGTGAGCTAACAACTGTGGATTGTTCAAACACAAAATTCTGCAACAGCACGTACTTGTACTAAAAATAAATAAAAAGAACTGTCACTTAAATTGTATGTGACAAATGCCCCTGAGGTGGTGATGCTTGAATATGGTTCTTGTGATTTGCACTAGTCTTCATTGCAAAAATTAACCGTATTTAAAGCTTGGTTTAAAATCATTACATATTTGAGCCAGGTGATCTGCCAGAAAATTTACAAAACATAAAGGGAGTTAATTCACAATCAAGAGGGCCAAGATGGCCCTATATCGCTCACCTTGGTACAAGTCCATTTGCCTGGTGGAAGATCACTAGACAATGTTATATACCAAATAGGTTTTCCTACATACATCTTTGTAAAACAAATGACCCCCCCCACCCCCAAGGGAAGGGCAATTTTGACCCCAGGGGCATAATTTGAACAAACTTTGAAGAGGTCTACTAGGCAATGCTACATGCCAAATATCTAAGCTCTATGCCTTGTGGTTTCATAGAAGAAGGTTTTTAAAGCTTTTCCTACATAAGCTTATGTAAAACTAAGTGACAACCCGAGCAAGGTCAATTTTGATCCCAGGGGCATAATTTGAACAATACTAGTAGAGGTCCACTATACAATGCTACTAAACAAATATCTAAGCTCTATGCCTTGTGATTTCAGAGAAAAAGATTTTTAAAGTTTTTCCTATATTAATGTATGTAAAACTTAGAGTGACCCCTCGTGCGGGTTCAATTTTGACCTGGGGGTCATAATTTGAACAATCTTGGTAAAGGTCCACTATACAATGCTACATGCCAAATATCTTAGCTCTAGGTCTTGTGGTTTCAGAGAAGATTTTCAAAGTTTTTCTTATATAAGCCTATGCAAAACTAAGTGACTCCTCGTGCGGGGTCAATTTTGAGCCGGGGGTCAAAATTTGAACAATCTTTGTAGAGGTCCACTAGACAATATTACATGCCAAATATCTAAGCTCTAGGCCTTGTGGTTTCAGAGAAGAAGATTTTTTAACAATTTCCTATTTGTTGCCATAGCAACCAGAGTTCTGCATGGAATGGAGTTCTTTGAACAACTTTGATAGACCTTCATGCAAGGTACATCCTTGTAAAGTTTCATCAACATTGGCCCAGTGGTTTCAGAGGAGATGTCGTTTGAAGGAAATGGTGGACGCCGGACAGAGTGCGATCCTAATAGCTCACTCTGGCACTTTGTGCCAGGTGAGCTAAAAAGGCAATGTAAAGTTACGGTTCTTAAGTACTGCAATTACCTTTAATGTCTATTCCCACTGTGTGCAATTTAAACAAGTTTCTTCCAGAACCTTAAGAGTTATACTCTGAACGAAGTGATATAATTAAAACATAAGCAAAGTTATGGATCTTGAACACTGTACTTCACCTCACTGTGCTCTATCACTGTATGAAGTTTCAAATATGTTCTATAATACTTTTGCAGAAACGCTCCGATCAAGAAAATTCAATAAGGGGATTAATTTCAAACATTAGGCAAGGTAGAGTTAAGGTTCTTGGACACTGCACATCCATTTAATGTCTTCTCTCATTGTATGCAATTTGAACATATTTCCTTCAGTACTTTATGCTTCAGACAATAAAATGTAAAAACAAGAGCTATCCCTCCTTATAGACGAATGCTCACTCAAGAGGTGTATTTCAGTGTGTCCTCTCCATTTGCTCAACATTTGTGCCATGTAATTATAAAATCCGTCCAAGCATGACAGAGTGACCATGCAATCAGTATTCCATTACCTTTAAACCCTTAAGTGTGACCTTGACCTTTAAGGTAGGGTCATTGGTGTTGTATATGACACATTGTCATGAAGTGCTGAACATTTGTGCCAAGTTATTTTAAAATCCTTCAATGCATGACAAAGTTACAGCCCGGATACAAATGTGTGCATATAACCAGGATTCAATTACATTAAAACTCGAAGTATGACCTTGACCTTTAAGGTAGGGACGTGGGTCTTGCATGTGACACATACAAGAAAATCTAATAAAGGAAGATTATTAACAAGAAAAGCAGGTAGAATGAATATAGGACAAAGGGGAGTAATTAAACAAGAGGGCCATGATGGCCCTTAATCGCTCACCCGAGTACAACTGCTTTTAACAAAGTTGCTAGAAATCATCGAAACAACCTTTCTGACAAATTTCCAGGATATTTGGGCTGAAAATGTTACCTCTAGAGTGTTAACAAGGTTTTTCCATATTTGGGCTCTGTGACCTAGTTTTTGACCCAAGATGACCCAATTCGAACTTGAGCAGAAATCTCAACCCTTTTGCGTTCAAGGCTGGGCTGAAAATGTTCTCTAGAGTGTTAACAAGGTTTTTCCATATTTGGGTTGTGACCTAGTTTTTGACCCAAGATGACCCATATTCGAACTTGGGCTAGAAATCATCGAAACAACCTTTCTGACAAATTTCCAGGATATTTGGGCTGAAAATGTTACCTCTAGAGTGTTAACAAGGTTTTTCCATATTCAAGCTGTGTGACCTAGTTTTTGACCCCAGGTGACCCATATTAAAACTTGAGCTAGAAATCAACCAAACAACCTTTCTGACAAATTGCCAGGATATTTGGACTGAAACAGTAGCCTCTAGAGCCTTAACAAGATTTTTCTATTTTTGGGTCGTGACCTAGTTTTTCATCCGAGATGACCCATATTCGAACTCGTCCGAGTAATTACTCGACAAACATCCTGACCAAGTTTCATGACAATTGAGGCAAAAATGTGACCACTAGAGTGTTAACGAACTAAGTGTGGACGGACGACGGACATTCATCGATCCTAATAGCTCACCCTGAGCCAGCTCAGGTGAGCTAAAAAGTTGGTACTGTAGAGTAATGGTTCTTGGGTACTGCACTTCCCTTAAATTTCTAAACGTCATGATGTTCCAGCCAAGAATATTCAATAAAGGGAGATCATTCTAAAGTAAGGCAATATAAGTTAAATACATGTAGTTCTAGGACATTGCACTTATCATTGTATGAACTTTCAAGTACATGTTATTCCCTTTAATATTTTTGGAGTAATGCACGGACAGACAGACATACTGACAAACAAGTAAATTTCAATATGTCACCCGAATTTCCTTTGAAGATATAAATGTAAGGAAAATGGCTTTATTTAAATTAAAAATATTTACTGTTTATAATTTTGTTTTGTAAAATCTTAGAATTTACATGAAAGACAATATAGACATATTGCATTAAAATGTTAAGAAACTATACATTATTTCTATATATATATATATATATTCGCTTATTTAAATCATGGACCTTAGGATATATATCTTGTTTTTAATTATTCATAGACAGAGAGGAGAAAGAGAAATTGATTTCAGATTCCCGAGAGATTGAAGACTCTCAAAAGAAATAAAAATGATTACAAGAGATACTTACAGAGTATTAAAATGTATTCAAGCATTATTGCTGAAGGCATTTGAGAGAATGTCAATAGATGACATTTGTACCAAATAAAACTTAATTATGCCAACAGATTTCGAAAATTAGAATTTTAGATTGTATAGTTTCTTTTTAGAATGTAAGGAAAAATTGCTAATGGTGACAATTCTAGTTTTCATGTGGTAATCTGACAGGAACTTACCAGGCCACATTGTTTCCTTTGTATAAAACATTTCAAATACATGTTATTATCTTTGAACAGTTTAAACCATGCATAATATGTCTTTTAAAGTGACGGACGGACACTGCAAAAAAGGGTAATATCCTGTCGCCATTGCATCCAAAAGTAAGCATGCATGTACAAAATGTATTTTCTACTTTCTTTACATGCAGCACTAAACAGATAACAATGAAATTCAGAGATCAATGACAGCATCTATTCTAAGATACAAACAGTATATGGACTGTTTACAATGCCGATTCACTCGTATACCAAATCCTCTTCCCATTTCTGAAATTTGATTGAAGAAATTGAATGGGGTACAGATTCCAAAGGAGATGAAAACTTTCGGTGCTAAAATTAACGATACCACTGAAAAGTTTTATAAAATTTAAAATAAATTCAATTACTTTTTAATGAGATATTTACATGATAAAGACTAATAGTAGCTTGCATGCAAAACTTTAACCAAAATATAGAAGTCCAACAAGGGCCATAATTTGAATCAAAAGTGTTGATGCAAAAGTTGTACTATGGAAGGAACAGTTTTTAAAGTAAAAGTTACTGTGAAATTTGTGAAAAAAGTGCCTGTAGAAAAAATATATGTTTAGTAAAAGTGACCTTGACCCTAGTGACCTGCAATACAATCCCAAGGTTCCTCTCCATGCAAGCTACCTGTACACTAAGTATCATTGCAACTGGTCACTCTTAACTAAAGTTATTGAGCAGAAACCATTTCAACAATTCCGGGTCACTTAACCTTGACCTTTGACCTCTATTGACAGAAAAATCAATAGTTTCAAGATCCTAGGCCTAAGTGTTCTCGAGTTATTGTCTGGAAACTGTTCTACTATTCCAGGTCACTGTGACCTTGACCTTTGACCTTCCCTCAAGAGCAATAGGGGTCCTCTACCGATTACGACCAACCTTCACATCAAGTTTCAAGATGCTAGGCCCATGCATTCTTGATTGATTGTCGGGAAACCATTCTACAATTCCAGGTCAATTGGCCTACTGATCTCAAAATCTGTTCATCTGCTGGTCATGATCAACCTCCACATCAAGTTTCAAGATGCTAGGCTTAAGCGTTCTCAAGTTACTGTCCGCAAACTGTTTAACTGTTCCGGGTCACTGTGACCTTTGACATACTGACCTTAAAAATAATTGGGTTCCTCTACTGGTCATGATCAGCCTCCACATCAAGTTTCAAGATCCTAGGCCCAAGTGTTCTCAAGTTATCATCTGGAAACTAGCTGGTAAATTGAAGAACCGACCTAAATACCGACCGACATATGCAAACCAATATACCCCTATACTTTGAAGGGGGCATTTTAAATTCAGTCAAGGGTTATCTAATTTGACTTTCTGATACCCCAGAAGATGTAAATGAAGTGTCAAATGAGATGTGTGCATGATAGAAGCTTGCACAAAAATTACTAAATCCAAAATGGGCTATAATTAGATGGATAGGCAGACTTTATTTAGGTAAAAGTGTACATTTTAATTTGGATTAAGTTCAGTCAGGGTTATCTTACTTGTTTGTCTGATCTCATGAACACGTTAGTAAAGTTTCAAATCAATCCCATCAGTGGTTACTTAGATATATATGTCCATGACAGGAGCTTGATGCAGATATACCAGTATATTGTTGCAGCACTAATAATTATCTATAGGCAACTTTGAACATTCAGGTTGTAATAGTTTTGGCTTGGCTTGTGTACAGTGAGCTAGAAAAAAGGCATGTATTCCACATTTATCATCATGTTTATTTAGTAAAGATAACACAATATTTTTTAAAACATGCTTTAAATAAATAACAATTCATGTTTAAATATCATACTGTTCCAACTTCAAAGTGAAAGTACACATAAAATTGTTTCCATTAAGTTTTGTCTGAATTTCTGTATGACTGACAACACTATACAACTTGCAAGACAACACAGCTAACATTAGATAAGATTTAAGAGTTGTTGAACCTAGTCCTTTGACCCAAAAGACATGCTGTGTGAAGCTTCACCAGATTGGTCATTTGTAGACTCACAACAGCATGTATGATACTTCAAAGGGCAGTAACTCACTCAAATTTTACAAGAATGTATCTTTCATTTAAAGCAAGCCTTATGTTGGTCTAAAAAGCCTTTTGATCATACAGGGATTGTCACCTGGATTTACGTGTGCCAAAATCATTATACTAGTTCGCACTTCTACCCATGTATGTTAAATTGTTACAAATAAGCAAAATGAAGTAATTCAAATTTATGTCAATATTATGTTTACTACACTGACTTTTGAAATCACAAGACTTACAGGTATTACCACAGAAAATGTAAAATAGACAGAAATTTATGTAACAAACAATTTCAATAAAAAAAGACAACATATTGAATAATTAACAATAGAAGTAATATATACAGTTACTATTATGTACACGCAAACTCTATACATATATTTCTAAAACACTAAAAGAGTTCAATCTGATAATACTAAAAATGAGATAAAGTCTTTCATACAAGATAAGAATTGTTCTACAATTATTTCTTATATCAACAAATTGTTGTGGCAATGCAGAGCAAAAACAAGTAACCTTTCAGTTTCTACTCTTTCAGCTACTGAAACCTAAATCAGTACCAGTATTTAGAATCATAATAACAAAGACCCTAACACAGAAGTAAGAACTGAAAGTTTAAGTACATGTACTTCAATATGAGTGACCTGAAACTTATTTTCTATGATCATAGCAAATCTGTAATCGCTAAGTAATGATAATTCTGATTTTTCTGTAATCTGAAATTACCTACATTTTATATTACTTACTTTACTGGACTGAGCCCCTTAGCCCTGAATGGGTGCCTGCAGCAGTTCCAGTTACCAACCGATTTTAATTTAAGTGCCAAATGAAAGGTAGGATTTTGTTGTTTATAAATATTAGATACTGTATTTGGTATTTGAGATATTTAACATTAATTTCAATTTCTCTCCATCCCTGTCTAGTTGGAAACTGCGCTCACAAGTTCTCAAAGACCTGTTGTAAGTATTCACATTTTCTAGAATTTTTTTTAGATGAAGGTAATCTTTCGATTTCAACATTGAATTAACCCCAGTAATCTCTTCTTCATTCACTCATGCCATATCAAGTTTCATGAGTATGTATAGTGCAACGTCTATAGTTAATGGGCCAGCAAACACTGCCCATACATGTAAAGTCACATGAAAACAATTAAATTTCATTACCAGTAAAAATGTGCCATAGGTTTACAAATATTTGAAAATAAGAGAGTTAATGTAATAGAGACTTACATGATCTTCTATTTTAATTTCATGGCAAAATCAACTTTTAGCAGCATCAAAGCATTACTTACTTATAAGCAATGATCAGATGTTTGTATGTATACAAAAGTTCTGTTTTTGCTTATTACAAATAAGAACACCGACCAAAGTAAATAACCCCATCTATTTTAACAATTCCAGTCAATATCAACTCCCCTACACCAAACTGATCTAGTTTTATGGTCACTTTTTCATTACAATTCTAAATAACTTCTCTCACCAATTTTGGAAATCAAACAGGGGAATTAAATTTGTTGTCTATTCTTAGCTCAAAAAGGTTATCACTTACACTCATTTTTCATCTGTTTTGATACAGTCTGAATCAAGATATAACACTCGTGAAATAGTTTTTTACAAGATTTTTCATGTTCAGAACCATCATAATTTTAAGAAAGCCTTTTTTTAAGCACAGATTTTTACATCTACAAAATGAATGTACACAAAGTTATGTTCAAAGCAAGTGAATGATCCATATAACAGTTTTATATCTATAATACAGTAAAAAAAGTTGTACTATCCTAGACCCACATGTTAGGTATATTTAATTTATATCAGGTAAAAGTCATTTCTAACATGTTTTTCAAAGCATTCATCATACATGACCATAATGCAGTATTAAATTTCAAATTTAATTTATATAATCTATAAATAAACAATATTTCATTGGTGCAGAGTATGATCACCAAAGCAAATATGTACATATTTAATAATTTTTGGTTTATCAATATTTCTATATCAAGAAATTTTAAGCATTGTATCAATGAAATAGCCAAACCTTGCTTTTTGAGCATCAAACAAGCTTAACACAAGCTTAGAATAAGAGCTTTTTGGATCATGCAACATTGAACATGATGTGATATTCACCAGAACAGATCAATTGACCTCAGCTATCTACCCTCTTCTGGTGAATATTGCATCATATTCAATGCCTCACAAGTCAATATTTAATGAAGTTAAATATTGACTTCCATGTCTAATGAAACACTTGTCACAACAGAAAACATTTAAAGCATTTCGCTTTTTAAACACATTAATGTTATCTGGACACCTTGAACTTCAAGCACCTTCAGACACCTTGAAATCTCAGACCAAAATCTAACCAGATCAATGAAGTTGCTCGCTCTCAGATTTTGGTCTGAGATTTCGCTCTTAAACTGTTTGAAATGAACATATTTTAAAACAAACCATCAAATAAAAAAGGTTCCACTATAATTCTTGTAAATTCTTTCTGTATTTTTGAAATTGTATGCTTTCAAATTTTTAAGCGTTACTAAGCTTTTGAAATTCCAGTATAAACATATAGTGTAGCATTGCCATTAAACCAAGCTCAGCATAATTTTCAACAGATTTTGTCAAATTTCTATTTAGATTTAACTTGTGTTGTTGTTTCTAGCCATTACTGTTACATTTTATGTTTTAGTATATCACTTTTGAGAAATCTAATTTTTCAATGTAAACTGTGAAGGACCAGCTTCAATTATTTCTCGTCGACATAGTAAATGATAGTTACATAGCAAAAGTGCTAATTTGCTTTTGTTTTCCACATACATAATTGTCATTGAATGTGTATCCGTCTTAAAGTCTGTTTGTTTTAACATGTAAATTGTGTTGACCTCTTTAATCATTGGTTTTTCTTAGTGACATCATCATACGAGGGTGGTGCCGATGGGTACAGTGCTGGCGTATAGACATTGTGGGGATTTGCTGGGTTGTAGTAACCGTTACTCGCAGCTTCCATTGCCTTAGCGTCTGTAATAGAAATGATAATTTGAAAGAAGACAACAAAACATTATACATTTTGTACAGAAAACAAAAAAGTGATAAAAATCAAATTAACACCCTACTTATTTTCAGCAAGAAGTATTAAAGTCGTTAAACTTGAACAATACGATACATGTACAACAAGCAAAGTGCAGAAGTGCAGTTATAAATCACTTAACAATTTTAATGGACATCTTCAACCTCAAAGGAATGTCAAGTCTTGTTTGAAAAATTTCTTTACAGAATAAGCTGTTGATATACATAAGGGAAGGAACTACAGTAAGAACATTACCATATTCTTAGAAGGCAATTATTTCCCTTGCATTGCAAGTCCAGACAAAGACAAATAACTTCAGAAAATGGATTGAATTAGTTCATTAGCTAAACATATAAACAATCAAATTCTGTACAAATCACATTTCAGAAAATTTAGCAAGAATACCTTAGTCTAAGAGAAGTTATTAAGTAGAATCTTAGTTGTGACAATGAAAGTGTACACATTCTTTAGATCTACGCAAGTCTTACTAAAATTCCTTATTTCTTATACACAAGTAATTCAGGCCAAAGCATTGTTCTATTTAACAGATCTCCTGCCGTAACATACAAAGCTCAAACCTCCATCTCCGTGTCAGCTAGCTATGCATCAAGTGACTCAAGTCTTGTAACAATATCTTATTTTTGTAGTAAAATTATTATTAGTTTTCGTTTCAGTTTATGGTAACATTCTTTTACAAAACATGCTTTCCAAAGTTTTCTCTGCAGATGAGATGCCTTTATTCAACAATAAGTTACACTACCTGAATCCATTATGGAATAAAAGCAGAAACATATAAATTTCTAACTTCTTCAAGGCAATAAATAAATTCAGGTGTAAATGGATTCTTTCTCGCACAACTTTCTCCTCTCAACCTTGTGTCAATACTCACTTATCTTCAAAATTTCAATATAGGAGGACCAATTTACACAAAAATGTAAATTAAATATTATATTAAATAACAAAGTTTTCAATTAATACAATTAATGCCAATTCTAGTTAAATTTGGGTGAACATATTGCATTACAATGGCAAGTTTCCTCCAAGTTGGCCTATCAATTACATGTACATGTACTTAGTTTTAACTCTGAATGGACACATACGAAGACTTTGTATTTACTTTAGGGCAATAACTCTAACGTGATTTGCAGTCACATTTCCGCTATAGAGATACACACTTATTGTGTATTTTAAGGTGCATCAATTCAAACAGTAAGCCAATTCCCTTTGGTTCCAGATAGGCAAATTGTAGGAACATGAAATCTATAACAATCAGTAACAATGAACACTTTATTTCTCACCTGCTGGGGACCCATTAGCCATTGCTGGAGCTACTCCTGGGTACGGAGGAGGGGCATCTGATGTGTACACATATTCAGCTGTAAAATAATACAAAGTTTGACATTATCATGTGGAATTTGAGTGCTACTTAAGTCTACTTCAATACTTGGGGCAGTGTGAAGTAAATGCTTTGTTGCAGAGGGCAAGCTGTCCAAGATATTCTTACTAAAATACACTACTAGATGATGCCACCTTACAAATCCTTGCCCCTGCTTTGATAAGTATGATGGCAATAAAAAAACATCTCCAAATGGCCACTAGTCAAGTAAACATATGATTTCTATTGTACTGAAATTTCACTACAACAACCATCATTTCTAACCTTAAAAGACTGCATTTGAAAATTTTATAATGATTGGTTATGATTTTTCATTAATCTTACGTGGTGGAGCAGTTGGGAATGTGGAGTATGGCACCCAGGCGTAGTAATCTGTGTGTGGAGCACTGTAGGCAGGCGGTGGTGCCTGGTAGATTGGTCCCTGTGGTGGAGTATAGGCTGGTGGCTGTGCTGGCCGGTTCCGAGATGCTGTCAAAAAAGGTATATATGTACTGGATCTATTAAAATGAATATACAAATCTTATCTTTACAGATTGCAATGGAAATGTTCTGTTTACTTCATAACAGAATTTTTCTTCTCTTTCTTTTGCAATATGTTTACTAGTTTAGGTATTCATATTAAGTGGTTAGAATTAATTTTCAAATTTATTACATTTTGTTAATATCTGTTTCAGTAGAGAATTCCTGTCTATTTCTTCCTGCTGTTGACATTCAATACTCATTGCATTACTACTGAAGAGATTTAAAAAAATTCCTGAGGATAAAAAATGCATCAATACAGAATCTAAATGGGAAACAACATGAGAATTCAAGTCTTAATGACAATTTCTTTTACAAATACTGGTAGTTGTAGCGTTCCTAGAAACTATAATTTTGAAGAGATATTTCCTGAAAATTTGAACTCGAAACAAATAAACGAAGATACTGTCACTTGCTGTCACTTATGTAATGACTAAACGGACATAAATTCATATAATTTGTATATATACTATAAATTTACAGTTTTATAAGCACTGTAATGAGGAAAGTTCAAGCCCTAACCTGGCTCAAAACTTTGAATGAACAACCCTCTCCCATAAACCAACTTTTCTAAGACAAGACGGTCTAATTATTTCAGAAATATGTCGCCACTTTTTTCTTTACCCTTATTTCACTGTCTTTTTAATTGAGAAAATGGTCATTTTAAATCAAATTTTCTGTCTAGACTTCTCATCCCTGTATGTTTTATGAAAGAAGCATCAGGGTAATACTATGCTGTTACATTATTGTCTGAAAATTGGTCAGATGTGCTTAAATTAATATTGCAAATTTCCTTTAATGGTTCAACAAGAGCAGCTGCTAACACTGAAAGTGATAATCACAAAGTGGATCTTTTACAACAAAATATGTCTGAAACTGATTCATTTATTCTCAATTACGAAACAAGTTCTCACAACATAGATTAATGGCTCATGGAATCAACCAGGAATCAACCACGAAGAGAGAGGCAAATGAGGAATAATTTGTGTCTTGCCTAGGGACACTTGCACCATAGTACAAACTGAACTAGGGACCTTATGATCCTGAGATAAAAGCGCTACCACTACACCAAGGCAGCTCAACTGGCAAGTGTGTCCTTGACCTATAAGCTAAGGACTCAAGTGTTGTGTGTGACACAACTTCCAATGACGCTCCACAAATTTTTCAAGTTTAACTGGAATCTCTCAAAAAAAACATAAGCTACATGGATGGTAAATTCATATGAGTGTTAAGGGTTATCAAATTTTCTCAACTTCTACATTAACTTCTTAGTGTACTTTTTCAACTACGAAATCCTTTATGCAATAAGTCTACCACAGGTTATTTATTAAATGAATTTAAGGAATTACCTAGTCTCCCTGCACGCAGCAATGCTTGTCCAAACTCTATTGCACCACCACTCTTGAACCACATTTTAAACTTGCCGTCACCTGTCCAGTTACCTATATAGAAAAAATCATCAAAAGTCTATTCTTCCAATGAAATAATAATGACAAATACATGTAGCTAAAACATCAAATATTGTCCACATGAGTCCATCTATTCTATGTGAAAACCAATGTCAGGTGTTTGACACCAGTTTGATGAACCTGACCGTCCTGAATAATAGTGCTGTGTCAGCTGAAACCACCTACAAGTACTTGTAGAGTGGTCTGAGTTGCTGACTTAAAAACACTGAAACATCTCATAATGGGCCATGGATTCAAACCCTGTTACCAACCATATCTCTTTATGTGTGAAAGTTGGTACATGTAGTTACTTAATGAGGATAGGTTTTAGCACCTGTTCTTTCCAGAGATAATCATCAAGTAAAATTAACTAAACTGCCCACGAGTAAAAAACAACTGAAGTACTATCGTAAATGGGTGTAAAATTATGACATGTTAGCAGTTGTAACATTGTACCTCCTGGTTCAGCAATCATCTTCCCCTTGATATAGTTGGCTCCAAACACTGGCTGCTCCAGTTCCACTTCTCGCATCTGAAGAAATGGCAAACTGAATGATTGCAGCATATCCTTACTACTTTTGTTAGTGAAGATCACCTGAAATACAGGTAAGATAATATGAATACCATGATCAATAATTTATTCACTACTGAACATGTGTCTGTGGTCACAACAATCAAATAGTAATGCTTATAATATCCTTATTGTTCATCTTTATAACAAATAAATGGTAACCTATATTAAGATGTCATTTAGTCTTAATTTCTGTGGCAACTTCTGATGCACGATCCCTTGACTGGCTGCCTAATCCAGGTTTGACTGTAAATCTACCATGAATCCATGACCTATGATATTTTTTACTTAAAGCAACATGTATTTTTACCATTTCACAGAAGCACTCCCATTGAAAACAAATGATATTGTCTAAATTCGCTAGACAGAATATTCTATTTTTAAGATTTTGCTGGATAGTGATTAGCCGGGATATAGGTCAGCTGAGACACCACATGTACATGTACATATATCGCTGTTCCAAACTGTGGTACTAGTTACTTTTAAAGGTACTTAATATTACTTTTAATTAAAAGAATAATAATTATGTTAATAAGTCTACCCTGTGTGTTGTAAGATAAAGTGTTCCATTCTTGTTTCCTTTGAAGTGAGGTATGGAGTTTGGCTCAAACCCCAACTCAACTCCATCACAGTAAAGCAGAATCCTGTAAAAGTATAAAAACATAACAGTAATCATTTGGTGTTTTTTTTTCATCGCCAAATGGGTAGATTTGAGCTTGAAGCCAACATTAGTGCAAAACGACTTGGTACAGAAAAACCTCTATTATTGTTTTCACCTGTACGGAGTAGCATGAAATGTGTTTATTATTAATAGAATAATGACTTCTAAAACATCATTAGTGTTTCAAATGTTTGTTCTAACAGTATTTCTAATGGTATATTTTGAGGAAAAAGATGCAAAATTGGGACAGCTTCATCTGATTTCATCTGAATTTCATCTATGGCCATCTCTCCTGTTCAATTCAAGATCTTGTTCAAAATAATCTACCAAATTATGTACTAAAATCTTTTAGCTGAGAAACCTTGATGGATAGCAACCTCGGTAGATTCGGCCCACAGGCATTTGGTGAGTGACTAAAAAATGTATAGTTATATGCTATAATACGGGCACAAATGTAGATATATAGCATATAGGATGGAATTCTCTTGTATCGCAGCACTAATGATTCCAATAGATAAGAATTTCTCCCAAATTAGATTCTGTTTGACCCTTTCCTCCAAACATTCTACTATAAATAGATCCCATTAATTATTCATGTAACAGTTGATGGAATTAGGAATTATAGCTGCTCGTTCTCAGTTGCCATTGAAAATATGAAATTTTAAAAATGACAAACTAATACATATATAGAAAACTACAGGCTAAAATCAACAGAAGAAGTAAAAATCTTATTAATTTGTCCACATCATCTTACTGGGGACATGCAGAAGGCGAAGGAGATAGACACATGGAAAACAAATCCAAAATTAACTGGTAATCCCACATTTTTCTTATTTAAATGATAGGTAATATTCACTAAATAATAATTAAAAAATCAATTTCCATATCTTAAGTATCTATAATAAATGCAAGTAAATAATTCCAGTTCGGCAGTGTATATTTGGATATAGGCTAGAGAACAGATTCCAGTTTGCTAAGGTCACTGTCTAAGCAACCCATTTCTGGTTCGCTAGACATTGCGTATAGTTGGACCTTGGATTCATTCCCATTTTATTTTGACTCTCGTTGTGCGAGATTTCAATGATGCGCACACAAATCGCGGGAAATTTTGTACTATAGTACTTGATTTTAAGCCCGAGTAATTTCTAATCTATATGAGGTTTAAACAGATAATTATCTAATCATTAATTCATTATTCACAGAAATACACTTATTTCACTATATCCAAATAGTGATCTCGTGTAGATACCCTTGGAAACAAAATATATTGATTATTTAATTGTGTGTTTCCTTCGTCTGCTTTGTTATCATTTTGATGAATGAAAGTCACACATGTGGCCAAATCAAAAAATATTGTAAGGCTAAACTAAACAAGAGCTGTCCCTCACAAGTGACGAATGCCCCCGAAAGAGGTGCCTCACAGTCTGTGTCCTCTCCATGTGCTCAATAAATGTGCTACATGTATGTAATTTTAAAATCCTTCCATGCATGACAGAGTAACCATGCATACAGTATTCCATTACTTTAAACACTAAGTGTGACCTTGACCTTTGAGGTAGGGACTTGGGTCTTGCATGCGACACATCCGCTTGATGCGCTCAACATTTGTGCCAAGTTATTTTAAAATCCTTCAAAGCATGATAAAGTTATAGTCCGGACACAAATGTATGCATATATACAGGATTCCATTACCTATAAACTCTAAGTGTGACCTTGACCTTTGTGGTAGGGATGAAGGTCTTGCACGCGACATGTCGTCTTGATGTGCTGACATTTGTGCCAAATTATTTTAAAATCCTTCAATGCATGACAAAGTTACAGTCCGGACACGAATGTGTGCATATATGCATATATAGAGGAATCCATTACCTTCAAACTCTAAGTATGACCTTGACCTTTGAGCTAAGGACGTGGGTCTTGCACGCGACACACCGCCTTTATGTGCTAGACATTTGTGCCAAGTTATTTTAAAATCCTTCAATGCATGACAAAGTTACAGTCCGGACACGAATGTGTGCATATATGCATATATAGAGGAATCTATTACCTTCAAACTCTAAGTATGACCTTGACCTTTGAGCTAAGGACGTGGGTCTTGCACGCGACATGTCGTCTTGATGTGCTAGACATTTGTGCCAAGTTATTTTAAAATCCTTCAATGCATGACAAAGTTACAGTCCGGACACGAATGTGTGCATATATGCATATATAGAGGAATCCATTACCTTCAAACTCTAAGTATGACCATGACCTTTGAGCTAGGGACATGGGTTTTGCACGCAACACATGGTCTTGATGTGCTAGACATTTGTGCCAAGTTATTTTAAAATCCTTCAATGCATGACAAAGTTACAGTCCAGACACGAATGTGTGCATATATAGAGGATTCCATAACCTTCATACTCCAAGTGTGACCTTGACCTTTGAGGTAGGGATGTAGGTCTTGCACGCGACATGTGGTCTTGATGTGCTAGACATGTGTGCCAAGTTATTTTAAAATCCTTCAATGCATGACAGAGTTACAGTCCGGACACAAATTTGTAAGTGGGGACGCACAGAAGGACGGACGGACAGATGGTGCCATTTTAATATGCCACCCTTCGGGGGCATAAAAAATCATGAGTCAAAGTCCTATGAGCCCTTAGCAGAAAAAATCAAAATATATCAAGTTTGTGTCTTTACATATTGGCTAAACCCTAACAGATTAGGCGACATTACAGGCAGTACTCTGCAGGTGCTTTAACTGCTGAAAACCAGCAATGTAAAGAAAATAAATCACAAAAATATTGCATTCATTGGGCACATCTTATTTACTGCACACCAGTAAGATTTGCCAGGTTAGGTGACAAGTTTGTTTGTCCCAACTGCAAATCTGAGGAATAAAAAGGCGCTAAACTGTGAAAAAAACTGTTTAACTACATGTATATCCTGTTTCAAAAACTTTTTTTCAAGGGTCTAGTTCAATTTTAATTACAGGACGTTTAGCCTTTTATGGATAGTTTTGGCCTAATTTGTAGCATGCGCTTAGTGAAGAAATATGGACCATTCAAAACGGATGTAAATTAACAGCTACAGTACAGGCCTGGAGGATTATGCAAAAAACACGAAGTATGGAGTGAGTAGAAAAAACGTGACTTTGCGTAACTCGGAGAGAAAACGAAAATGACTCCATGGAATGGAGTGACTTCGCGGTCGCTTTGGAGTGAAAATTTCCATCCTGGGACTCTGCGTTTCTCTGAGTTTTTAGGGACTTCCGAGAAAATATTTATTAATTAAAATATTGGTAAAGCACACCTGTAAAAGCAAGCTGTTGAATTTAGATCCATTGAATCACAAAGGTAGAATCAGACATCGCCGCTGACGTTTTTCGTTGATAATTGCCGCTACTGTTTGCAGTGTTACGTTGTTTTTGCTCGTTGTTTCAAAAAGCATTGAGTTATTTTTTTGTCAGAACCTTAAATATTTATCACCTTTATGATGATTTAGAATATTTATTCCTGTTTAAAAATTCCGATGTAATTGGTCTCTTAGCATTGTCACTCGCGATTGTTGTGAAAAATATGGCCTGTCGCACTAATTCAGTCAATTTTGAATTTGTTTGCAAATCCAAGCTGTATGACACCTCTGAGTTGTGAATGCAATTGACATTCCAAATTTTTCTGTATTTAAATCAAAATGTTCTGTTTTAAAGAAAATCACGGCGTTCCAGCATGTCCGTTGTTTTTGTCATTAATTGTTTCATCAACTATCAAAGCCAACACTTTTCCAGTGACAGTTTTTCTACTATTTATTCAAATGAATAACCTTTGCCGAAATATTTCTTTTACTTCAATCTGTTTTAGATAAAGCTGCAGGTGTTACGAGATCAAAGAACAAACGCCGACGCACATTGTACATGTGAGTTTTGTTTGATCTTAGTGAAGCACACGGCATCAAACAGACAGAGATATTTGACAGTTTGAGACATGAAAAAGTAATTCTAGACAATAGTCTGATAATTTTGGATTATACGGGCGAAAGCTCGAAGGGCCCAAAGCGCCCTTCGTGCGAAGCCAGACCATAGGTTAACGTATGTATGAGTATTTAATTGAATACTCAGGGTTTCCTCTGGGTCAATTTTAGTTTGCGCCAACAAATTCGCCAATCAGAAAAAGTTTGCGCCAATGGCTCCAAAGTTGGAGCCACTAGTCTTCAAAGCCTACAGAACACTCTGGAGGAGAGAAGATCGAGTCATACCACTTTTAGTTAAGATTTGATAGCATGATAGCAAAAAATGTGTGTATATCTAACTGATACAAAATTTAATTCAAACATTTTTGTAAATTTTCAAGGGTCAAAATAACATTTTCAGGAGTCAATGTGAGACTTTCAATGGTTGAGGCACAGGTCATAGAGTTCATATAATCTAGGCTTGCATATGATATTTTTCTGTTCGTCTTCTGCATCGCCATGAGCTCAAAAATAAAAGTAACAGTTGGCATTCCCCGTTTGACACATATTTTCGCGACCTCGCATGTCCGTGAACTGATTTTTTGTACACTTATATTTTTTTATTTTCGCGATTTAAACAGTTTGTAATAAAACAAAATAGTATGTTGAATGGTTTTGAACAAGTGTTAGATAAGTATTAACAAATACTGAAGACTAAGAAGGCGCCGATTAATATTGCCAAAGATATATATGTAGAGGAAAAAACTACGTCTAAAATAATTTGCAAATTAAAATTGCAACACGTATGTCTATAATTTAAATACTGACAAAAATCAATGCCGAAATTTTTCAAGTTAGTAATGACACGTGATTATCGGAAAAACGGGTATACATGAATTGTGTTTTGATCCCGCCAGGCGCTATCAGTGAATTACAATACACGGAGCCGTGTCAACAAAGCATCGCTAATTAAACCGGTGACCGGGTTACAAACAACGTATTATAAATTCGCCGAGGTCTATTATATTTTGTTTTATGATTGTTTATCAATTAACACCTTTGATAACGACCTAAGCGGCCACGTGCTCGTTATCAGGTAGCGTCTAATTAGCTCCGCCTTCTTTCGCATACTAGCCAACAGACAACGATCGATTTTTGATTGACATGGCAAAATTGCCGAGATTAATTTGTTGGCGCCACTAAAATTCGCCAACTGAAAGATTTTAGCGCCAGAATTAATTTTTTGTCGCATTTGGCGCCATTGGCGACCGACAGCGGGAACCCTGATACTGAAAGCAATAAAATTAATGAATTCAGGATTACCCATGGAATATTTCAATTTGCCCGCACCCATGGATGATACGATAACATACTTATAACGATGCACTGTCTGTACGCAATTGCAACGTCTCGGCAGAATGAAGGGTAAGGGAATTTGCTGAAGACTTCCAATTGCGTTTACAGGTACTCTGTTGTTGTTGTCATTAAATGTCTGCAATTTTTGTGTTTAAAAACGCAACACTTCAGCTTTGTACTTTGAAATGTAAAGAGATCCTATTTATACACATTCCTAAAGTTTGATGCTCTTTCTTGTGACGCCATAAAAAGCACCATTTCTTTTCGCAATCAACCTGATCGCCCGATATAGGTATTGCCTATTTTCATATTAGAAATCATAGTTGGGAATAGTTGATGTTATGAGTAAGTTTTATTTTTGATGATAAAAAAATATTGAACAAGCTATATAAATGTGCATTGGTCGGCAAATATTTTTGAATGTAATATGCATACAACTAAAAAACATTTTACATGTAGACACATTTCTATCGCATATAATAAATTTGATTTTTATGTCCCGTAAACCTGTTCATTTACCTGTAAACCCACGCAAAGTGCCGTGATTTTACTCCTGCAAAGTGATGTGATATTTCTCCAGACGCGAAGTCACTTCAGGCACTCCTACCTCACTTGAAGTCGCGTTATTTTTCCCCGGGTTACTCACGCAAAGTGTGGCGTGAAAAACAGCACACTTCGCGTTTCCTCCAGGCTTGTACTGTATTTACAACGCTTCAAGTTTTATGATGTTTTTGAGTGTGTTTTGTTTGGAATTCATCACAATTGAAAGAAAAGAAATTATTTAACAAGTAAATGGCTAGTTTTTATTTTTCTGCACCTGTTGTTATTTTCTTTTTTGAGGTTAATGCTTGCGCCCCAGTAGGTGGGACGAATAGAGGTCTCTCAAGGATACAGTCGGATGCGATTTGAATACAAAATCACACCACAGTCTCTTAGCTAGCGGCAAAGAGGTTGAGTCGTGGAGGAAAATACGTAAGTTGCTAATCCATGTGTATTTAGGTCCGTGATCATAACATTCAATGATTCATAAGCACTTGTAAGATCAGATGATATCGACGAACTTTGAATAATTTTCGACCAATAAATTACGAAATGTCCAAATTGTCGGAGAAAATCTTATCATCCTTGTGACAGATAATTAAATTTCATGTTCTAGTATATCCTACAAACCTTTCCCCAGCAAATATCAAAACGCCACCGTTAGCATGGGCCGTATTGATTGACATTTCCGTCTTTTTATAAAGCTGTCAAAACGAAATAAACAACCGGAAATGAAGTAAACGGTGCGTTATAAACGAAAGACGTGCTGATTTTATAGGTCTTTTGCTACTAAATTACCGTCTATTAGCTCTGCAAATTTCGATAGTGCCTGGCATATGCCTGATTAGAGCTGGTTACGCTCATTGTGGTAAAGTTTAAAATGTTGTCAACGCACATAGATGTGGATTCGAATGAAGATATTCTTCAAAATAGGTGTTCGCTACCATTTACATACGCCAATGACCTTTTATGCTTCATGTTTCCAAAATTTTGCTTTGAAAATATTCGAATCACAATTGCTTTGCTTGATAACGATATACTCTCATGTAAATGGGATTAAAAGTGCGCTGCCGTATTCTGGCTTCAATGATTTCTTATAAACTAGCCCATTTCAATATCGCTTGTAAATATGTAAAAGTCGTGGCGTCCGTTGTCGAAGTAGGCCTACGAATGTTTTTCGACGATGATACCCGCCTCAGCTAGTGATCGGGTGTTAAGAGTCGCTGACTTCACATAGTTCACATAGTTTTTTTGCCAGATATGGTGAAACCGATATAAACGATTATGTTTCTTAGGCAATTTTGTATATCGTTTTCCCTGATATTGAAATCACTGTAACCTGTCATAGATTGAGGGCCATGGGTTCGAGCCCTGCTACCGACCATTTCCGCTCTTTATGTGAGAAAGTTGGCAATATAGTCCAAGGCCTATATGTGCTGTTTATAGCACATTAAACCTGTTGTTTCTATGGCCTTCTTTGAAACTTAAACTTGAACTTTTTTATCTTCAAAGTTTTCATAGATAACTGCACAGTTTTTTCATCTAAACACTTTTTTCACAGTTCCCTGAATTTTTGGTACAGTGTTCACAGTTTAACTGCTAATAACTACTTCAGTTCTGAACATTACTTTTTTTAAAACTTACTAAAAACCGAGTAAAAAACACTGTCACGTCCTTATCTGTAAGTTTGGCAGAAACTTATTTGAAACCCCCCAATTTTTTATTAAAGGTAGTCAATTACTTTTAAGCAACATTTTATGACAATTTTTTACTTTTTATATATTCTGTTAGAGATTTATTTAATGAACAAAAAGGCCCATTTCATAGAGTTAGATCCCTATCAGAAATTTATATTTTACTTTTATAAAATTTTGTTATTACTCCCCTTTATTATGAAAGTATTTAAAACGTTGAGTATTTCTTTTTCATTTCAATATTATTTCTACTTTTACATTTGAATTGGATAGACATACACATATTTCAACATTCTGAACCAAAATGCAAGTTTTAAAACTACGTGTAGCTTCTGAATCCATTTCTTTACAATCTATCTTGGGTGCGCACCCAAGATAGGTAAAGGGAGGTAATAATAATTTTTCAAACAATTCCATCTAAATATATAATTTTTAATGCAAATATTTCACAAATATAATACAATAGGTCTTATATTTATATCTTTCCTTAGGCAAAGTATGTGTATCAAATTTTTACTTATGATAAAATAACTCTATCTTGGTTGGGCAACCAGGATAGGTTAATCAAATTATAAAAATACCTCCAGTGAAAATCTTACTTGAATTAAGGGCTAAGTGAACATAAATGAGTGTAAATGATCAGATGTAAAAGTTTTAAACAAATCTGTTACATGGCCAAATTCTAATTATATACCTTTAAGTCTTGCCTTAAATGTATTTAGGGTGGGTGCCATAACTATACATACTGGGAGCTTGTTCCAGGGATCCACCGCCCTTTGACTAAAGGTACCCTGCTTCAAATTCGTTCCTGCTCTTTTTTTTGTACAGTTTTTGTGAGAAACCTCTAGTGATGGTGTTTGAGAATTTGAACATTTTTTTTTGTCAATTTTATCTAAATTATTCATGATTTTATATACTTGCACCATGTCTGCTCTTTCTCTACGATATTCAAAGGAAAGTAGTCCTAGAGTTTTTAGCCTATCTTGATATGAGTAATGTCTGAGGTTACCTACTATTCTGGTGACTCTGCGCTGTACATTTTCAACAGATTTTATGTATTTTTTTAGTTTCGGTGACCATATTACAGAGCCATATTCTAGATGGGGTCTCACTAGGGCCTTATATAGTTGGAGGAACATGTCTTTATCCATATGTGTAAACGTTTTCCAAATTATCCCAATGTTTCTGTCGGCTTTTCTAATTTTGGATTGAATATGTTCACTGAATTTCATGTTACAATCGAAAGTAATGCCTAAATCTTTCTCAGATGACACCTGTTGTATTTCATGAATAATGTCTGTGTTATCTTTCATGTAAAAGCTATCAGGCTGCGTGTGTTTACCTATGTGCATGTCTTTACATTTTTTGTGTTGAATGTTAGTTGCCAGTGTTTTGCCCAATCACACGCATTTGTAATGTTTTCTTGTAGCATTTTCTCACTGTTGTAGTCTGCAATATTATTATAGATTTTTGTTTCGTCTGCAAATAGTTTTGTTTCGCAGGACATTATTTCTGGTAGGTCATTTATGAAAATTAAGAAAAGGACCGGTCCTAACACACTACCTTGAAGCACCCCACTTTTAACCCCCTTCCATCCACTTGGGTGGCCATTTATGACAACTCGCTGCAGACGATTCTCTAGAAAGTGCTTTAACCAATTGTACACATTCCCTCTGATACTATAACCCCAGATCATTTTAGTAATCTTTTGTGTGGGACTTTGTCGAAGGCAGCTCGAAAGTCTAGGTATATGACATCAATGTCTTAACCGTTTTCGGCTGTCTCCGACCAGTCTTCTATGATTTCTAGGAGTTATGTCGATAGTATATTTTGATCCTCCTAATGTAGGACAATCTCTTTTTTGATAATTTTTTTCTAGCAGCCAACAGCAAATAGAATGCTGATTTGTCTGTAGTTTTCAACTTTGTGACAGTTGCCAGCCTTATTGCACTCACATTAGCTATTTTCCATTCCTCTATAAACTTCCTTTCTTTTATCGATTTGGTATATACTACCTCCAATAGTGGCACACTCTTTTAAAAACAAATTGGTGTATATTTTCGGGCCCCTGAGCTTTGTTAGGATCAACTGTTTTAATCTCTTTCCTGATTATATCCTTACTTATTGTTATTGTGCTAAGAATCTTATTTGTGTTTCTTGTAAAATCTGGTATATTGTCAATGCTTTCATCAGTGAAAACAATAAAAAAAAAATTGTATAAAAAAATTTTTTTTTTTTATTAATTTTTTTTTTTATTTCCCCTCTTTTTTTTTTTTTTTCCCCCTTTTTTTTTTTTTTTTTTTTTTTTTTCTCACATATTTCCAGATCTGTTTTTGGATTGCTCTTTATGCTTACTGCTATTAGCCGTTCATAATCTTTTTTGCCCTCCTCATTTCATAATTATCTTTATTTCTGCTCCCTTTATATTCGTTGTAATTTTGGGAGGTGTTGTTCTGTTGATATTTGAACAATTTCTTTTTTTTCTGTCTAATACTTTTTAGAGCAGTTTGGTCAACATATCTGTTCTGAGGCCCGCTGCTGCCATTGACATATATTGGTACATTTTTTTTCTATTGATTCGATAATGGTTTCGGCAAGGCCACACCAAGCATCTTGAACACATAGTTCTTCCAACTTCATTATAGATATTTGTTCGATGTCCCTCTTTATTGCCGGAAAATTGGCTTTTGAGAAATTTCTCCTTTTCATTTTGTTTCTTACGAAGGGTTGTAGTCAAGTACTTGTTCTTCCAAGGAACAATTGTTAGGTAAACTGTCCGTCTGTTAAAATGACCAAAAATACTGTTGGAACTGGCGTTAACTCACAACAACAACAACAACCGAGGATGCTAACTTTATGAATGATTAATTTTACAGCTGACATGCACAACAAAGTCTATATTTGGAAAAAAATAATTTTATTATAGAGAAATGTCCTGCTTTTTAATGACGATAATTTTCATTCTCTATTATCCAAGACAAACATTGAGTGATTAATTGAACTTGAATCAGAAATATAGCTACACAACAATTAAAATGTAAAAATTATAAGAAGTGCAAAGAGCCTTACATCTTTTAAAGTTAATTGTAAATCCTATTTTTTATATACATGTAAAATAAATAAACAATTAAAATGCACTTACGTATGAATGAAGTATAGGTTCCTTAATTATTTGTTAAAATTGAATAGTTAAACATATATGCTATGCATGTATGTGATTGTGTAAATGTGCTACGTCATTTGTTTTTCAGATTTGTTTGTAGAAGGCCGCATTGTACATTATGATGTTAATATTATGGATTTCTATAAAATATCATAATGTGTTACCTTCTAAAAATAAAGATATTATTATTATTATTATTATTATTATTAAAAAAGCTATATCATTTCTGTCTACTTTTTGGCCTGGGGACTGAAAGTCCCCTAGGCCTAAGTTAGTATACCACATTTCAAACACTGCAAGAAATTTAACTGCGCTATGTGCGAATAACAACTGTAAACATGCGCTATGCGAAAGTAGTGCAAGACAGACCAGATCAATCTTCTGTTTGAATGTCGCATATGATAAGAACATATTACAAATAAAAACAGTACATAAAACTTCAAACGACTGCAGGAAGGTATATAGCTTACGGGCTGCATTACACATTTTTTTCTGTTTTAGAAATTAATGCGCTGTTAGCTGATTACGGAAGATAGTCATATGCATATCACGGAAAAGTACGGATATTTACCGAAATTTACGAAAACGTACGAAGCTCGATATATAAGAGTTTGTAGTTTGATTTTCAAATTTCCGATGTTATTTCATTGACAACTTTGTTATTTACGAACGATTACATTTATATTTAACTAAAAATAAATGTCTCTAAAAAAAAAGATATAATTTACGTACATTCCCGAGAAGGAACTCACGTGATCAAAATCACCCGCCATTTATCGAGGACGCTGCATGTCAAGGCCCAGTGAACGGTTTCACCGATTACAACTACAAGGTAACCCAGAATCATTTTTGGTTTTCTCTGTTATACACATTGTACAGTACTGTATTTATATTTCATTGCTGGTATTGCTTTGTTTATTTCTGTTTCAAGGTCTTGTCCTTGGTACACAATAATTTTCGATCCACATCATCAGATCATATCGCTTGAAGTTGTACAAAGCGCAGATCGAATTATTTTTATTGGCTTAAACATTTTTTTAATGTTGACTATGTGATTATTTTTCATTTAACGTACGTTTTATAATAAAACAAACTTCCCTGCCACCCATATATTTGTGAATCATTCATTCTGTGTCATATATTGAATTTCGTCCTCTGCACATTTCGACCCGCGCTTTAGGTAAGATTCAGCGCAAAACACGTAGGCCAAAAGTTGTTTTTCGGGGAGTTAACCTATAGCCCCCAGGCCTTCAGCACTCACAGCGCTTTGATTATTAATCCGCTGAGCATGTAATTCGCGAAATGTGTGTATTTCTGATTTCAGAGACCCACGGGTGTCTATTGTGTGCCAAAACGGGAAAGCTATCTAGGCTCTATCCTTAATTTGGTATGCAAAATTAAAATCGTTTGGAAATTAGAGGTGTGGCACCTTCTACAATCTCCTTCAAGACAATAAATTCAAGTTTAACGTCATTATGGGAGAAATGCTGATGTCGGCTGTAGATGCCCCTTCAGGGCTAAGGGCCTCAGACCTTACAGACCCAATAAAGTATTGTGTGCTACTGAACAGTCCGACACTTGAACTATATTTCACTTTATGTGTATGCTTATTGTTTACCAAAATGTGGAAGACTACCTACAAGATATGACATTTGACCTTATTGGTTACAATCGTGCCTGACAAGCAGTCACTGAAACAGTTTCACGCCCTTCACAGTGCTCTTTTCATTGATCATCTAATTCTCTCCATCGATCTTCTAATTCATTTTCCGATACACCTGACAAAATTCCTGACGACTGTTTTACGTGCTGTCCCGTATACGGTAGCCATATTATTAAAGGTATTATTATACGCAGCCAGGCATGAAATAATTGCATTAGACTATGTTTACACGTAGTACGCCTGACGGTTTCTTTTGTAAAGGTTTCTATACGGTACACTTGTCATTGTGGGGCGGTGTACTGGTCTCGATTACTATTTCGATTTCGTCTTGGCTTAGTTCGGGTGTATAAGTGTTAACACCTGTGACAAATTTTGTTATTTATCAGTGTACTTGGACTAGATACCCAGCAAGATGGCACGAAGCTCTTGTGCTACATGTATGTTAGTGACTGCGACAATTTTGGGACCAATTGTGATGGTTTTGCTGGCAGTGTCGTTCGCAACTGATCACTGGTTGGAATTTGACGTAGACAAAAAAGAATTAGGCGCGACTAATTTGGTGAATAGAGATACGAATGTGGTGTTGGCGAGATATACTCATACACGACATAGGGGACTTTTTAGAGAGTGCTACCCGGGAAATGATACTGTATGTAAGTACAAAACTTCACAATAAAGCTAGTGTCGAAAAGATGTGCGCCCCACCTAGTTTTGACATAAAGTCGTCTGCTTACTCAATCGGAACATCTTGGTGTAATATGACAGTGCGCCATTTTATACAATGTATTTTCTAAATCAATCTGTTTATAATTTTAAAAATACGAAACGTGTATGACTAATATGAATATAGGCGTGTTAACCTGTAAACAATATAATATTTATATTCCCATAACCGGTTTTATTCGTGTTGAGGCTTCTATTTAAAGATCAATTGACACAGATCAGTTCGCTGATCGATACGACCAAGATCACTGTCATCTTTCCGATTTTTTTCATAAGAGACAAATTATGACATATGTTATGTACAGTGTAACAATCACATAGCCGTGGGCAGCTGTTTTATTATTCTCGTTCAATAAACTGTCAGATGTAACAAGATGATGTAGATTTATTGTTTTGCTGGGTTAATCTGATCGACAGTTACATTTTTTTCGCAACATAGATTGTATATCAGTTGTACTGTGGTTTAGTTTTATAGTTTGATCAGGAGATATCTATATACGCAGATACTTTATAGTTTGAACCAAACCAGGCTCGCTACAGTTCAGTAATTCTGACGGTCCTAAATGTGACTCCCGTTTCAACAGATATTTCGGTTCTCTAACGGCTACCATCATTCCTGTGGACGACCAGGGACGTATTAACATCCCCGTAAGAAACGTCCAACTTCCTCACATGGAAAGTCAGTTAGGTAGCGGTCCTCGCACCCATGACCCTCATTCAGTGAGAGATTTAGTTATTTGAAGTCAGGGGCCTAAATCCCTCGACCGCGGAGATGATGATTCTACACTGAAATCACTTTGAACCATAGAATAACAAAAAAATGGTATATTAACAAAGTAGATAATAACTAGCTCTTGGCATGAGAACATCCATATATGTCTAAAATAACATTGTTTCTTATGGAGGATGGGATCTGGTACTGGTGTATAATCGGTACGACCCTTCCGGCTTTTCCCGTGAACAACGGTTAGATTAAAAGGTTAAAACCTTACAGAAACTTAAACATTTAATTGTCTTTAATTTTCATTTTCTCTGTTCTCTTTCTTACACAAGTAAACATGTTTTTAACGAGGTCTGGTATATATGTTTTTTCTTGGAATTTGCACAAGACGGGGTTCATGAAAAATTACGCTAATAATAAAATAATGAATAATGCAGGCCTTTACCACATGTAGCAATTTAAATTTCAAATCTATTGTGAAACAAATAGACTATTGAATCACAACAATCATGTCAGCTTCCTGCAATATCTTAACATATTTCGGGACTGTACATATTTTAGGGCAAACACAACTAACGTTATTATACGACCAAACAAAGAAAACTATAAAACCATCGTGATCTTATTTAATGTTATGTGAAGATTGATGTATATACCTGTCAGTAAGATTAATTTTTTTTGTCAGTGTTGTGATTTGTTTGATGCAAAACGAGTTTTAACAACAAATTGTGTGATGATATATATGACATAGTTAATTGAATTTTCTTACTACAATGTATATAAAGGAAAAATCACCAGCTCTGCAATCCAAAGGTACTGGGTTCGATCTCTGGTCGGACCACGATATGGGTATACTTGGCAAGACACTTGACGCTACGCGTGCCTCAACCCACTGTACAAGTAATGAAAATTACCCCCTGTTCCTCCGATAAGCGATTGGTTCGATCATAGATGGTGTCTCGAGAGCGATCAGTCTCAGTTGAGATAACTTGACCCATACAAATGTAATAGAGATATGAGTATAAACTAAATCGGATGGTCACATTTCTAAGGATTCCAAACGTTTTACATATATGTTGTAAAAACGCATACTCTGGTTATGTTTCCTGGCTTAATTAATTCTTCCTTATTAGAACTGTAAATTGCTCGCCAGTTTTCCTTTAAGGCCTCGCCCCTTCAAGTTGTCTTTGATAGTCTTACCCAGTAAAATAGTGCATTCCACGAAATGGTTAAGGTGTCAGCATGAATGTGCACAGAAGTAAAGTCCGATATTTGCTTTGAGGGAAACTTTAATAACATGTATCATATATATTGACGAGTAAACTTTGCTTTTTCTGGCTGTCTGTTACCATTGATTACTACATACAGGTATAGAAGATTGTATTGCTTATCAGGATAGAAGGTTTCCATTGAATGCGCCAAACAAAGAAATTTGAATTTGGCAACAGAAATTTGAATTTGGCGACAGAAAGTTGAGCCATATTCAATCCAGATTCTAATTATTTGTCCAAGCACTATTCTTATAACCAAAATAGGGTGACAGATTTTCGAAACCCAGGGGAGGCTCTGAGTAACACTAGAAACTGGAGAACACAATTTCATTTCGCATAAAAGTAGTAAATAGGTAAGTGATCAAATGATATATTCAAAAAATGTCTACCTCTTAAATTTTCAGTGTCAGTTTATAACCTGGGTATGTAAACTATGGATTGAAGGTTTCAAATTACATCGCCCAAACCAGTAAAAGGGCAAAACTTACAAATACTATACCCTTTTGATATGTTCTACGGTCGGACGGTTAAGGGTATAAAATTTCAGCTTTAATATTTGACAGTGTAATGTTGTATTTGTTGTGTATAGTGAACCGGTAAATTAGAAGAAAAAAAAAACAGAAATAATGTCTATTTACATATTTTAACCTGACGTACCTCTTCTTCCTAGTCACCATCATCATCACCACCACCACAATCATCATCGTTCTTATCTTCTCCTCATCACAACCACCTGCAGCATCATCTTCTTCCTCTCCCTTTTCTTCGCCCTTTTCGTCAGCACCATGCTGATAGGTACCATTTGCCACTGAGCATTACCTACTGCTGCCCGATAAAACCATAAAATAATCGCCATCATCATCATCGTCATCATCAAGTTCCCCCTCTTAACCCTCGGCGACAGTATCAGCAGTACGACCGTAAGTCAGTTCGCCATTAGTAGTAATGTTATATGTTTGTGCATACTTCTTGCTATATAGAAATGTGTGAATTAGGGTTTGAAACGTTGTTTACTTCACAAAACTGTCATAATTTTAATAGAAAAAATGACTGAATTGACTGTAAATTTCTACCGTAGATATTTTGATGGCATTATGCTATTAAATGTATCTATCATACAACGGTCTGTATAAGTCCAGGGTCATTTAGGTAAAATTGCAAATACGTTCAATGTTTAAATAAAAGACGCATATTTCTGTTAATGCTCATTTGCATAAACCACATATTAATATACATATACATGTGTACAATAACTCGTATGCAGCATTTAAATTGCCCATTGCTAGAAAATGATTTTAGATAACGAATGCATTAATGGGAAAATGACACATAACTACAGTATCTTTGACACTTGAACATCTGAATCTTGTAAAAATAGCCCGAAGTGTACAGTTACAACAACCAAGATGGCTTTAAAGTTTCAGTTACTATACGTGTTGAAGTTGTTTAACTCTAATTTTCGTATTACTCATTATTTATGCTTTGTAAGTCGGAGGAATGTAACTTTTGAATAAAGAAAATTATATGGTCGATGTTATAGTCACGGGATGGACTGCCTTTGACTTAACAATAAACATAGTAAATGTAATGGGATGCCATTAACTTTAATCAGTTTGTTTTTGTGTTTTGATACATGAAAGGTTTTTTTCAAACGTAAGAATATTACAGGCACTTGTCTTCCTGTTGAGCTTAAGCGTCGAACTCCTAACCCAGAGGTCGCAGGTTTGCGGAATCGCAATTTAAAACGGTACTTCGTGTACAGCCGCTGTCACAATCCCTTCTTTTCAAGGGGGCTTTTTCTTGTCATACTTTTAAGAAGCTGTCATCAAACGTAATTATATCCCTTCACTCTCTTTGGGGAAGGGGCGGCAGGGGGAGTCTTTTGCCAAAGGGGAGCTTTTTTCATGAAAAGGATAAAAATTTTAAAAGGTGTCTGAGTTTCAATAGTGAATTATGACTTGAAAACAAAACGGAAATGCGGGCTTTTTCCGATGGGAAGGGCCCAGGCCTCTCAGGAAGGCGGGCTCACCCCACAGAATTAATAAACTTTCACTTGAGTGCCCAGCAAGGATGTCTCAGTCTTTCCCCACAACAACTATCCCCCACACATTATCTAAATATTTTAATAAACGAATATTTGGTCCTTTTTTCCTTTTATGGTTTCGACAATGGTTTTTTTTTTTTTTTTTCTTTTCTCGCTTTTTACCAATGTACAAAGCTTTTTTCCCCCCGTTTTATCATAAGGGACACACTGGATGAATGGCTTTTTTGAGAAATGACGTTAGAAATGACGTCGCACTTGTCGAACCTTCTGGGCTAGTATCATGCTAGGCATGATCTAAAACCGATTGTTTGCAACTTTATTAACAAAACTGACAGTATCCATAAAGCTGTCACAACTCTCATTGAAACTTCACAAAACTCGATCTGAATGTTTTCGGGCAAGTTCGATAACCAGTCAAAACGCCCCGGTCACTCCGGAGTTATTGCCCTTTAAATGCCAAAATTGGACATATTTAGAGTTGTCCGGCCTCTTCTTAAATAAGTTCTAACCAAAATTCACTTAACTTGGTGTGAATGTTTATTGCCCCAGTCGCTCCTGTGTTGTTGCTCTTTAATTGTCAAAATTGGACCAACTTGCGTTACATAATTACATTCATGTTGCTACCTGTCAATATCATAAAACGCCCATGAAATGTAGCAATATAAACATAACTAATCGAAGCATGTCTTAAAAACTTGACGGGCGTATTTTGTGACAGTTTTGCACTCTTGTGAAATCAATAGCGTACCAAATTCTGTACTGTGCTTACATCGTTTTCTTAAGAAGACATTTTTCTTTCTTAGTTTATACTAATTTATTTTAGCTCGAATGTGAAGAAAGCTTGCAGGTTATCAAGTCAATCTCGAGTCCACTTCCTAGAAAAAACTGGTGTCATGTGAGGAGGTACGGTCGTGACCCCAGTGGGGAATCGAACCCGAAACCTCTGGGATGAGCGGCAGACACCAACGGTCTCTTTCTTATCCATCATAAATTGGTTTACTTGCTTGCAGTAACAGTAGTTATATAAACATTCAGTCTCATATTTATATCAGGTGTGATTTTTTATAAAATGGAAGTTCGAGACTGCTGAAACAGAAAGCATGCACTTAACATGTTTAAACTACATGATGATATACACATCATGAAAATAAGCACGTTGTTGTAAATAACAACTTTCAAATAACATATACATGTATATTGCAAAACAAATATCAATGCTACTAGTACATTTAGCTAGAGGTCAGAAATCAAATCTGGATTAATGATGTTCAAGGTTAAAAAACTGAAAGGAAAATATACGTCTTAAATAAATCATGAAGCATATATGCGACAAATTGGCCAACGTTTTTTATTACCAGCGCTTTATGATTCGTATCTTTAGTTTTCGCTTCATAAACTTCAGTTACATATACAGACTGACATAAATGTATATAAAATTGCGTACTTTTCATGAAGTGTAACCCTTAAAGTAAAAAGGCGATCGAACTGAGGGAATAAAGCGTAAACTTTATTTCTACTGTTATACGGTATCAGGTTGCACGAACCGCTAACGTCACGACTTTATTAATCATCTCACCCCACCCAGACCCTCCCAATTTAAGCATACTGAACGAAATTTCACCACAAAATTGTTTGTACCGTACTAATTATTTCTCCCCCCCCCCCCCCGCCCCCGAATTAAAAACATATAGCACTTTATAACAGATATCGTTAAATAGTACGTCTTCGTAACTTAATCATGTTTATTAAATAACATACAAAGTTGAAAAGTAGATAACTATTCAAGTATTTTGCAAATAATGTAGAAGAAATAGAAATGATATTGACCTTCTACGTTTAACGGTTACCCTGCTCTACTATTATCATTATGACGTATGGAAGCCTTGGAGGGCCACTTTTGAGTTTCGACTTACGGGTGTTTTTGACTTTTAAGTTATGACTTTCAACTTTTGACTTTTGACTTATGACTGCTACTTTCAGACACTTTAAGAGGAATGGTACTGCATAAAAGCATAATGATCTGCTGTGACAATATAAACTGGGATTCGAACCTGTATTAAGGTTTCAAAATGATGTTTGTGCGTGCACTGTAAACTTGTTTGCTGTAAATAAATGAACTAAGTCACTTTTGTCTTTGTCATTTATTTTAGTATCAATGAGCCGTGACGGCGCGTCAGGAGGCGACCTTGGGAGCCTCCGCAGTGAGCGGCGACGCAACTCTCGGCTCGGGAGGCCTTGTGGGTGTCCTCTTTTCTTTAATAATAATAATAATAATAATAATAATAATAATAATAATCTCTTTTATTTAAAGAAGCTAGCTCATTAGCATAATGTACATAAAGCAACATATTTCTTATCTACCATGAGACCTTCTTTTAACAATGATAATATACAATTGAGAATTTTCTTTTAAGCGGGGGTTGGGGGACTTGCCCCCAGGCGTCAAGCCAACTATGAAGGAACTGTAAAAAAATTGATTTTTTTTGTTGCTATGGTAACATTTTTAAAAAATTACTTTTTATGTTTTTATGTATCTATATGTTAATATCACAAGGTATACCGAAGGAAATTAAAGTGCTGTAATATGTATAAGTATATTGTTATATTGTTGGGTCCTCAGTAGCAGGTTCCTAGTATTACCTGAACCTGCCGCTGGAGGTCCTCAGTGAGGACCGTGTATAGGGTTAGGGTTAGGGTTAGGATTAGGGTTTCTTTTTTCATAAGTGATAAGTAATAAGTCAAAAGTCAAAAGTGATATGTAATAAGTCAAAAGTAATAACTCAAAAGTCAAAAGTAATAAGTCATAAATGATAAGTAATAAGTCAAAAGTCAAAACAAAAAGCGTGTTAAAACACGTTTTATTTTGTTACTATTGACACAAATGATGTAACTTTAATATATATATAATTGATTTTATTAAAATCTTTTAAATAGAAATTGTATTTATTGAGTGTTGACGTGTTTATATTGTTTTAATAAAAACGCCAAAGAGGCAATACAGTAGTTCTAGTCATAAGTCAAAAGTACGGCGTACAAAAGTCATAAGTCAAAAGTAAAAAAACACCCGCAAGTCGAAACTCAAAAGTGGCCCTCCAAGGCTTCCATTATGACGATATTACAAAATAAATTACATCCTGCTCAAAGATAATACAGTAGTATGTCCGTCTTCATGCTTAGGCCATGGTACTGACCATATCGTGTTAAGTAAGAAAGTTGATAGTTTTAGTTTGTTACGGAGATAGGGTTCTATAAGTGGTTCTTCCCAGGAAAGATGGTAACTGTAAAATCATATTGACCGTAAACGGTTGAAACGGGCGTTAAACTCATACAAAATCAGCAACCACAACATTATTCAAAGGTGATTTTGACCAAACCGGACCAACCAAAGTTTTGACGCTTTGTAGGGGGTGTAAAATGCAGTGTATATGGCATATCTAATTTATTCAATTTGTTTGTTGCAATGTATGTCAATGATAATTTGTTAACTGTAATGTGTTTTACAGTTCTTGAGAACATAAAGTCGTCAGACGATGAAGTAGTGGATAACCATTGTTTTTACGTCCGCTATGAGATTCCCGAGGAACAGACCGGCCAGGGTGATTGGGAAGACGATTTCGTGTCCAGAATTCGTAAGTATTCCAGCCTTAAAGCCTAAGCAAACAAAGTAATTCTCTGCTATTTTCCTAGGTACGTTCGGAGTAGACCATACCACGATTGTAGAAAAATTTAATTTGTTTAGCTTTTTTTAAAAATTTTGTTTGAGCACCTTAAGAACAAAGAAGCTGCCGGTGGGGATTGTGTTATTTTTGGCTTTGTTTTGTCTGTCAAGCGGACAGAAACTGATATTATTTGCCCCGCATCTTACCAACAAAGTACCCGGTGGACTGAAAAAGATCCTGGAAACTTAAGATCATATTTTGTTATGTAGCATCTTGTATGTCAATGTAAAAAGGGACAAGAGGCCCAAAAGGGCCAGTATCGCTCTACTAAATGTTACCAAGAAAAAGCTAACATAGTTCACTGTGACATTGAACCACTGACCCCCAAAAACAGTAGAGATCATCTACTTAGTAAGATCAACCATTCTGACGTTTGAAGACTGTGGGTGATGTCAAGATATTGAGTGGAAAAGAGTTTCAAAGTTCGGATCACTGTGACCTTCACCTTTGACCCACTGGTCCCAAAAACGATATGGATCATCTATTCAGTAAGACTAATCCTCCTAAGAAGTTTGAATACTGTGGGTCAAATAGATTTCAGCAGAAAATATTTTTAAAGTTCGGGTCACTGTGAACTTGACCTTTGTCTCACTAACCCAAAAATCGATAGGGATCATCTACATGTTACAGGAAACCTGAGCAAGTTTAATGAAAGTTGAAAGAAAACTGTGACCCGTAGAGCGTTCTCAGGGAAAATCTAACGAAAGTCACTGTGACCTTGACCTTTGACCTACTGACCCAAAAAACAAAAGGGATCGTCTACATGTTGCAGAAGAAAATCTTATGAGTAAGTTTGATAAAAGTTGAATTAAAACTGACCTGTAGAGCGTGACCTAGACCTTTGACCCACTGACCCCAAAATCAATCGGGAATATTGACATGTTACAGGAAACCTGCTGAGCAAGTTTAATGAACGTTGAATGAAAATTGTGACCTGTAGCTTGTTATCAGGGAATTGCTATCAGAGCTCACTGTGACCTTGACCTTTGACCACAAAACGATAGAGAACATCTACGTACTGCAGGTATCCTTATCAGCAAGTTTCACCAAAGTCAAATGAATATTGCGACCTGTAGAGCGTTATCAAGGAAAAGTTTACGGACAGACGGACAAACCACCATGGCATAAACTCTGCTCGAATTCGTCAAGAGTAGCTAAAAAAAACCCCGAAAAAATGAAAGCCCGACCACAAGCTCCTTATATATGAATGGTACCGTCCAGTTGTAATTGAACCAGTCCGTATAAAAACTGAGTGTGATTTTGATAGCAACTGCAATTTGTTAATACGGTTGGAAATTAGACATGAAGTTGGTTTTCTCCTGCGACAAATGACCATTTATAAGGCATGCAGTTTCATAATTTACTTGTTAGTTATCCTCATCAAGTTAATACAGTTGACGGAATTTTGAGTGTAAGTAAATGTGTTGCCATTTCCATCTTCGATTTTGTCATTCCCGTATATGTGTTTTAATATTATGTTTATGTACAATGCAATGATTTACTCTGCAACATAGAATATCATCAACGCAAAGAACATGATGAAGTTTAAATATTTAATGAGTAATTTGAGCCCAGGGTTTGTTTTGCCTGTAAACAGATATTCTCAATTATAAACTGCCGTGATTGATTTAGTGTCATTACGTTCATTTTTATAACAACATTGATCTGGTTTAAGGCGTTGTATGTTTGTTCGTATGTATTTTAGAACTCCGTTGCACTTACTAGACTACCCGTCGCGCATGTGCACGGTTACAAAAAAGTATCCCGGACTCACTTATTGGAATATTATGCTTGTTAGTTGGCCCGGGTATTTTTAATGGATTTTTAAAACTAAACGATTCCAGCTTTTGTCAAACATTATTCAGTGGTTACTTCCCTTTACAGCTACAATTACAGTGACTAATGCCGTCCCATAAAATCCTGACAAAAGTGTTTCCATAATCCCTTCTTAGTATTATAAAGGTTTTTGTTTTATGGGTTTAATCTTTGCAAGTACCGGATTCAAAAATATTTTACTGCTTGTTAAGTTTTATCAAAATCTTACTTTTGACACAGTCTTTTTGACACAGTCAAGTACGTTCTACGATAATAACGCGATAACACGTGGGGTCAATGAGGGCTGCACAATGTTTAACTCGAAAATACATTTTTAGCTCGACTATTCGAAGAATAAGGAGACTATTGCACTCGCCCCGGCGTCGGCGTCGGTGTCGGCGTCGGCGTCTGCGTTGGTTAAAGTTTTTAATAAAGTCAAATATCTTGAATACTATCAAAGGTATTGACTTGAAACTCAAAATATATCTTTACCATCAACATCTACACCTGAGGAAACAATCCCCATAACTCTGTTTTGATTTTTGACAGATTTATGCCCCTTTTTAACTTAGAATTTTTGGTTAAAGTTTTTTATAAATTCAAATATCTTGCATATTATCAAAGGTATTGACTTGAAACTCAAAATATATCTTAACCATCAACATCTACACCTGAGGAAACAATCCTCATAACTCTGTTTTGATTTTTGACAGATTTATGCCCCTTTTTAACTTAGAATTTTTTGTTAAACTTTTTAATAAAGTCAAATATCCTGAATACTATTAAAAGTATTGACTTGAAACTCAAACTGTTTGTTTACCATCAACATCTACACCTGAGGAAACAATCCCCATAACTCTGTTTTGATTTTTGACAGATTTATGCCCCTTTTTAACTTAGAATTTTTGGTTAAAGTTTTTTTATAAATTCAAATATCTTGCAAATTATCAAAGGTATTGACTTGAAACTCAAAATATATCTTTACCATCAGCATCTACACCTGAGGAAACAATCCTCATAACTCCGTTTTGATTTTTGACAGATTTATGCCCCTTTTTAACGTAGATTTTTTTGTTAAAGATTTTTATAAATTCAAATATCTTGAATACTATCAAAGGTATTGACTTGAAACTCAAAGTATGTGTCTACAATCAACATCTACACCAGAGGAGACAATCCTTATAACTCTGTTTTGATTTTTGACAGATTTATGCCCCTTTTTAACTTAGAATATTTGGTAAAAGATTTTATAAAGTCAAATGTTTTGAATACTATCAAAGGTATTGACTTGAAACTCAAAGTATATGTCTACCATCAACATCTACATCTGAGGAAACAATCCCCATAACTCTGTTTTGATTTTTGACAGATTTATGCCCCTTTTTAACTTTGATTTTTTTATGGACTTAAAATGTATGTTTACTGTCCAACATCTTCACCAATGTTTTTGATTTTTGACATTTATGCCCCTTTTAACTTAGAATTTTGTCACAGTTTTTACCAGACTAACATGGAAATACTCGAAATGGCTTTCCTTTTGAAATATCATAGAATAATTATGCAGCATGCAGCGGTCATGCTTTTTTAATTCTAAACATTTCAATTTTGAAAAGTTACAGAGTTATTCATGATCAAATTTACAAGGTTATGTATTTCTTTGAAATTATCCCCTCCTCCCTCCACTTGGTTTACAGAATCCAGAGTAAGGCTTTGAATGTAATGTACATTTACAAAGGTCTTTGAACAAGTTTCATATCTTTGACCTTAATTCTTACAGACAATTACACAATACTCCTGTTCTTTGACAAAAAACCCATTTTACCAACAACCTTTCGAATAGTCGAGCGTGCTGTCATGTGACAGCTCTTGTTGTTAATGGACTTAATAAGGAATGGGTTAAATTACCTGTACAGTGTGAACTATTGACCAGAAGCTATTGTCGATTGTAAATATTGTGTATTTCATATTTGCAGACTTGATTCGATGCTGGTTAGCATTTTTCATTGTCGCTCTGGTTGTATTCTTGGTAGCGTACATATTTGGTCTGGTTCTGTGCTGCTGGAGACAATCCAAATGGGCATACATCGCAGGATTGTGTGCTTATATAGCAGGTAAGAAGACACGTGACTATGTACCAGATCTTCGCTATAACTTGTATGATAATGACTAGCTTGTCTAAATTTTACGGTGTTAGTACAACATGTGTTCCATAATGTAATAGAAGCGGGCCAATATTTCCAGGTCCTAAACTTATTTTCATGTAATTTTTGTATGTCGCATGTCTTTCTTTTCCAGACTAAAGTAGTAAAGTTACAAAATGTAAGCATTATATTGTTAACTTCTATGTGAGTCTTCCATTTATAATATGCATGTTACAACAGTCTATATACGAACCGATAAAGGTTACAGGTAAACAAGTTAATACAAAATGATAAAGGTAGGTTTCAGATTACACTTAAATGAGAAATGCACAGCTGTAAAATTAATCCACAGTGACAAGGAAGAAACAATCTTTTGCGTCGAGAATCTTTGGTCACGCATGCTAATTTTCCGGTTTTATGTGATCAACATTTCTCCTGTTGTTATAAATAGCCCTTAGATCAAATTTGATTAAAGTTACCCCGTAATTTTCACCGTATGATGAACAAGGCAGTGGCGGTCTAATGTGAATGAAACATGTCCAAACCAAGTTACTTTACCTTAATACCCGAATTTAACCTACAGTATACCTGTGGTTTGTTGAGTTTTAATCATATACACTCGCGGTGAGGATATATGTTTTTGTTGTTGTTGTTGATGATGATGATGATGATGATGATGCTGGTGATGATTTTGTAATTGTTACTGTTGACGATTATGGTGATACGATAATGGTGAAGATAATAAAAATGTTGATAAAAATAACAGTGATAATAACAAGAACTATTTCCAACTTTCAGCATTCTGTATTGCTGCATCTATTGCATTTTTCCACGGTGCTGAGTACCTAGAGAGAAATAAGATTACCCAGTCGGACCCCTACATGGGCAAATTCTACCTCGGCTGGGATTCTGTAAGTATTTTTCTGCTATACTGAATTTCATGTTAAATTGGAAACTATATTGGTAAAAAATATTTATTAGCAATTGTTCAAAGATTATAAGAGATGCTCAGTCGATCTGCAATTATTTTACATAAACTGTGCAGCTAAAAATGCATTAATTTTAAGAATAAACTCGTCAACTTTTAGCTCAACTTTTCGAAGAAAAGGGGAGCTAACCTACTCGCGTCGGCGTCCGCGTTGCTGTCCTTTTCGTACCATCCCACTTTATTAAAAAACTATTAGAGGTATGGCTTTGAAACTTACCATGCCTGTTAACCATCATAACCTCTATCTATGGACAAGAGTACATAACTCTGTCTATGTTTTTGACTTGTGCATTAAGTGTATTAAGCTTGGTTAAGTTTTTCGTACCACCCAACTTTATTTCAAAACCATTACAGATATTGCTTTGAAACTTACCATACATTTATCATCATTACCTCCATAATCAGACAACAGTACATAACTCTGTCAAGGTTTTTGACAGAATTATGCTCCTTTTTGACTGAGAAAATACATTGGAAAGGGGTAAAATCCACTATTGACTTAACCCTTCGAGATATTGCCATGAAACTTTGAATGCTTGTTTTCGTCATTACCCCATCTGTAGGCAAGAGAAGGTAACTCTGTCAAGGATTGAAAAAAATAAGGCCATTTATTGACTTAGAATCTGGGTTAAGTTTTTCATACCAGTGCACTTTTTGACTGAACTGTTTGAGACATTACTTTGATAGTTGGAATACTTGTTTACCACCATGATCCCAAAACAGAGGCAGAATTTGTCAAGGATTTTATTTGAATTATGGCCCTTTTCGACTTAGAAACTTAGTCAAAATTTTCATTAACCATTTGAGATATTACTTTGAAAGTTGGAGTACTTGTGTACAATCAAGACACCTATCTGTAAGCAAGAGAACATAACTCTGTGAAAATGTTCCTTGATTTGAACTTAGAAATTCCTAGTTAAAGTCTTGTGTGTCTTTAACTGTCAAAGTTTTGTTTTATTGGCAAGCACTAAAAAAAGTCGAGCGCGCTGTCCTACTGACAGCTCTTGCTATAGTCCTATTTCGTGCACTTCAAACAACAGTAAGCCCGGTCGTAGCTGAATGGTCAGATACAGACTATAGCTCTGTTCACAATGAATGGGCATTACACCGCTGTCTTATAGAACTGGATTTGCCTGAATGGTCTTGTGATTAAGATTGCAGTCTTGAAATTATGGGTTCGAGTCCTGCTACTATGTTTTAAAGCAGGCAGTTTCTTACAGACACCGGATTTTGATACTATACCAGGTCCTTCTCAGAAACCCAGGGGAGTTCAGTCTCCCCCCAAAACAGTAGCATCGCTCTTTCGATGAGGTAGTTTCTAATTCCAGAAGTTAAAAGTCATGAGTATAAAGCAAATTTGTAGAACCCTTTAGTCAAAATGTCAAAAACAGGTAGACTGGAACAAAAAAAACGTTCAGTTTTGTTGACATTTTTGTCCAAACAAAAATGTAGTTCTTTTTTAATTATGCAAAAACCTATGCAAACAAGGATATTGAAACGATGATATAAAATCAATGTTCAAATCTAAATATCAGATTAAATTTTGGGTGAATGTGACAAACCATGTGCCAGTTTATTCAGATGTGCTCCCTGTATGTGATTGACAAGAAAAACTTGTGCTGCAGTTAGATTTATTTATCATTATGTCATGCATTTACATTTTATAGAATTTGAAGACAGCTACAGATCGCGACTACGGGTATTCCTACATCCTTGGCTGGATTGGCATGGTCTTTGCGGCCTTTGTTGCCACCTTGTACTCCGTAACTGGCTGTCTTATCGGCTCAGAACGATACGCAAAGGGCGACAAGGTACTTGTTGGCAAATATAACTCATACAAAACGTATATATAAATATGATTTTGCTGTGTTTTAGGCTACACAGAGGGCAACAGATCGGGAGTACGGCTATTCCTATATCATTGGTTGGATAGCCATGGTGTTGGCTGCTTTCACCGCTACATTTTATTCTGTCGCCGGATGTTATATCGGCGGTGAAAGATACGCCGAGAAGGTATTCTAGTGTCAGACCCCGTTTTTGTTCGCTGCGTTGCACCTTATACTTAACATGCATGAGTTTCTCTATCTTTTTATGTAGAAATACCTTAAGACATAGAGTGTCAAAAGGCCAGTTTCTAGTCGCCAAGGCATTACTATTTTTAGAAGCTAAACTATTATTTTGTTATAGTCGATATTCATTTATAGCACTCTCAAATGTTGTTGTATCACATAATACTACTGATTGAAGAAAAACTTTTTGTGCACTAGTTATAATATTCTTTTTGTGTCATAAAATAACCATTTGGCGCCTTGAAACCGAGTATCAAACTTTAGTTGATTATTAACAAAAGTGACCACGTGTCCGTTGATCAAGGTATTTCTACGCATTTTCGGAGTTCTTTTGTTTGTATGCATGGTTGTAATTATAAAGAACTTGGTGATCCGGTAACCATTGTGCATATTTGCAATGTTGATATTCAAGATGATCTGGATGTTAAATGCATGTACAATGTACTAACACTTGAACTACAGATTTGTAAACTTTGTACTTCCTGAAATACTTAACGTCATGCGCACATTGGGTGATGCGTGCCAACGACTTCTATGTGTGGTGTAAATTGGTGTTATATTATGGCCCCCCAAAAATAATATTTTAAAAAATTTTTATATAATCCCCCCCCACTTTTGTTGGTTTATTTGGTGTCAGACCATGCGCGCGCACTTCTTTGTCTGGTGTGCATTGATGTTCTGTTAGTGCATGATCTCTATATATGGACAGTATAAGCATGATGTGCGTTGGTGTTCTTAAAAATAGAAAGCCCAAGATTGCTACATAATGTTGTTCCATAAGCATTCTGTTAGGCACATGTGTTGTGTGGTGTGGCTATGTGTCCTGTATGGTGTTCTTTAAAGGAGCTTTTCCTCGTTTTGTGTACAGCATTCTTTTATTACTTAGATTAATTTTATCTGACATTTGATTTCAGTGTTATGGTGACTAAGCTAACAAAGGTGTAATTAAATTCTTCCTGTGTCACTCTAACCTGTCTAGTCCTAAACACTATGAACATATAATAAACACATTACCTTGAGTTATTTCACTTATTCTATCAAAGATTAAATTTCAAAATGAATATTTCTCTTATTATAACATAAGATGACAAACTGAGAAGATTTGTTTTTGCTATATTGAGCCCCCTACTGGGTCACACCGTTTATTTATATACTGGTGAATGATCGTAGGATAAATGCAAAACATCCATGAACATATACTATATAAAAAACACAGGCTGTTGGAAAAGCGTTAAGCCTAAGAAGAAGTAAACCCCCCCCCTGGTATGTATAGCAACGTATCAACACACCCAATTTCCCCCCCCCCTCCCCCCCCCCCCCCCCCCCGCCCCCCCCCCCCCCCCCCCCCCCCCCCCCCCCCCCCCCCCTATTTCACCCCTTATTCATCAAAGATTAAATTCAAAATGATATTCTTAATAACATAGATGACAAACCTGAAGAAGACCTTTTTAGCAAATTGGAGACCCGACCCCTTTTATGACCACGTAAAACAAATAGTAACGACCCAGATCAAAGCCTAACCCTTTAAAGCCAAATGAATCACCTTACAAGCCCCTATTTGTATTCCACCTACATACAATACGCAATTTTTTTCGTCATCCGTTTTGATGGTTGATTAGGCTGTTTTTTGCAATATTATGATATATAATAAAAAAATTTCATTGGCGTCCTATGTCAAAAGGAAAGATTGGATAACATGAATTAAACAAAGTTCAGAAAACCCCTTAGATGATAAATGCAAAACAGTCACTAGCATATCTCACAATATATGTATATAGTAGTCTCATAAAACACAGGCTGTTGGAAAAGCGATTAAACTCATTTAAAGTAATAAAGCAAAAAGTAATATACTATATAAATATATATTTCATTGGCATCCTATGTCAGAAAGGAACACGAGTATCAAGCATTAGAAATGGATATAAACTATGAACAATTTAAACAAAGTATCAGAAAATAATACTGGATATTACATTGCATGATCTCCCCTTCCATTCAATTAGTAAGATAAAACTACTTTTTTTATAAAATGATAACACATTGAAAAAAATTGCATTTCAAAAAAAAAAAACCCCCCTCTCTTCTTTTTATAATTGCGTTGGTCTATCACTATCCTTTTCATAGATTGTGCTGAAAATTTTGCTACATATATGTGGTTAAAGTTATAGTACCCTTCAAAATGGCCATAACAAACGAATCTAAATTTTGAACACAATGTCATGTAGAAAATGAGATACATCGAGTTATTTCTCTTTTTGACGGATATAAGTGAAATTACATCCAACAGATATGATAGGTCTTCATTTTGTGTATTAATAGCTTTATTGCAATGAGTACATGTATAATTCGTTGATTAGTATCTTTTTTAGAACTATGATAGTCACTTTTTTTCAAGCCAATCTTGATATTTCTAAATATCAAACCCTTCAAATTCATGATTTTGACCTTGTAATGCATGTGCCATTATGAAAGACACAGAGAATGTCATGTGCGTTTCCTCAAAAGAATACCTACGTGAAACACCCACTTAAATGAAGTTAGTTGTCAAAATTACTTTTTGATAATATTAATTTAAATAACATTTTCATGAAAGGTACATATTTTATAACTAAAACGCGAGTTTTAATGACAGTGTCACCTCACTATTGAGTTGTGAATTTTACGCACTATAGCTGCAAAAAGTAATTAATACTGTAAATTAACGTTTAAAAATAAGTGAATTGACGTATGTATGTGCTCTTTTTAATGACCTTGGGAGATCTCGCGTGACGAAAACTGAAGCTGAAACACGTCCTGTATGATAAATGTAAAATATTTGTTTATTACTGATGTCAAAATTATTTCTTTTTAATTAAAACGTCTGTTGTAGAGCTATGAATCATTGGATGTTGTTGTCAAAGATAAAATTTTAATTTACAATTTTAGACAAGTTTACGTCACAGTAAAGTAGTACAGTTTTTAAAATGAACTACCTTGCAAAACGCTAAACTGTATGATTATTATAAAAAACATAAAATAGGATTAGAAGAAATGTTTTTTCCACATTCAGTTCGTAATTAAAATCGTTCGGGCTCTTCAGCAGTTAGTGAATGCCCGCCACTAGTCACGTGACCGGTTGAAAAGTGTCATTTCAGCCGCGAACAAAGAATGCTGATGATCATGTCCCTATTTTATGTCTTCACTATTTTTGTAGTGTCACTAGAATCAGTTAGTTTTAGAGCTTTATAATGACTTTCAAGCTCTTTTTGAGAACTTACTCAGGCTTCTTAATTAATTTAATTATCATTTAACCCTTAAGTATTTATAATTAGTACAGCATATTGTTTTCAGTTGAGCTTAATCTAATAATTGCGTAAGTTAGATAAAAGAGAGAAGTGCGTAGATTTTGCATTAAAATTAATCCCACAGACTTGTCTATTTAACTTTATATGTTTCGCAACCCTACAAGAATAGAAGTCCTGTTTTAAATTGAGAGACTTACTTTTAGTTGATCAGTCAGTTTTAGAAGTTTTAAGATGATGGATATTATGTTGCGAAAATGTCGATAGATGAGCGATATGTATTTAAATGTTATCCAGCTGCTGTATTATGCCTTTACTACCAGTACAGGTCATGATCAATCTGTCTTTTTTGTTCTGTCTGATCATAATCTACACTGTTTGCAATTATGTCAGTAAGTTTCCAGTGAGAAAGTCCCTTTGAACAACTGTATATTCTATTTGAATATGGGCACAAGTCCATTCAAGAAAATTAACGTGGTTAAAGTAGTAGAGGCTACGATACAGCAGTAAACAAAAACGTCATTTTGCAGTCTCTATGCATCCTGTTTCTATGTATAAAACTTGTTTTTCGTAGCTATTACAAAACAGTGGTCGCACAAAAATCATTTCTTGTTTATTTCATTTCATGTGAGTGCGTGTTGTTTTTAGTTAAACCGGATACATATGGTAATACATTGTATACTGTTTAGTATGGGCATTAGCTGCATGTTCTCAGATTTTGGTGAACATTAAGTTTCTTCGAATTGTCTGAAATTAACCTACTTTAGAATGAGTCATCACATAAAAAGGTTCCTGTAATATTTTCTTTGAAGTGACTTTTCTGTACTTTTAAAATTATAAGCTACCAAATTGTATTTTAGCGTTGTAAACGCTTTTGAAATCCTAATATAACCACTTACAGTGGAGTGGTACAGTCAAACCATTTAACATATTTTTTAATTGCTATTTTGATTTCCACTAGTGTAGATGATTCTAGTTTTACTTTTCATTTCATGTTTAAATACATCATTTTGGAGAAATTAAAACTTTTCATCAGAAACTTTGAGCGAGCAGCTTTAAGTAATATCGGAACTTTGACATAAAATGTTGTTTTTTGTATTGTATAAAATTTCTCTTTGTACATGTCGTGATGTAAGGGAGATAATTCTGGGTTTCAACCATTTGTGTGTCATTATTAACCTAGTCAATGTCATATATCTGTTCGTTATGCCAATGTTTTGTAACCGTACATGTATGTAATGTAACTATACCATTTCTTTCAGGAGTATTTGGATAAGGGACGTTCCCGCGATTACTTAGAGCGCAGCTACCCTATGCCCCTTGAACCCCCGCACAAGGAATACTACTACGGATACCCCCCAGGAGGATACGCTTACCAGCAGGGCCCTTATCTGTACGACATGGACGCCCAACAGCCACTTCCGGCCCTTACCTATGGTCCTCAGCAAGCCCACCAACCAATGTATAGGTACCAATAATATCACGAATGGATTAGATAGTGTGACTGACATTTTATTAGTTTTGAAAGACCTTGGTTACTGAGTGTTACAGCAAATCGCAAAGTCATGCTCGTTTAGACAATTAGTTAAACAAACAACCTAAATTCTTGTTTAGATTATTTTATTATGACGTCTGTTCATTTAGAATTTATTTTTAGTTCACATATACTATCGCCCGTGGGTCGATCGCACGATCTCTTCCGGAGGATACGCTTTGCAAAAGGTTCGATACTTTTTATCAGTAATCAACTTACATTACATGTCAAGAAGTTAGTCTACACGTGTACTGAATAGACAGTACTTGAGAAAAATACCCGGGGATCTTTATTAATTTTTTTGACACTTTTTATGTACAAATATTTGAAGTACTAGGCACATTAGAGCATGCCATATTTAGTTTGTACTAAATACATAAACAAACAAACCAACGAAAGGCAAATGATCCGAAAAAAGAAATAACCGCTGTGCCATTAACTCACTTTAAAAAGGTACCAAGTTATCTTCACTAATTGTATATTATTTCCTCTAAAATGTCAATACATAACATGTGTATATGAAGAAATATCTGTATAATAACTTACAATACGTGTTTATTGCCGACCTGTGTGAAAGATTTTGTACTTGATTTCTTAGTTCTTTTACTAGTTTTTTTTATACATTTTATTCATGTACATAATGCATATTTCCCATAATTCTATAAATATACTGTATTGTGATGTAAAACTTAGCCTTTTTAGTATAAAGTAAAAGGGGTGGGGTCCGAAAGGAATACCATTGTTGTTCGGTATCCTAATTATGCCTGTTTTGATAGAAGTCTCGAGAAAAAGATCGATTTTACCTACACCCTGCTGGCAGTAAATGATTTAGTTTTGCTACCAGTGTAGATTGTGATCAGACTGGTCATGATCTGTACTGTTGGTAAATGTTAATTTGGCGCACTTTTGAGCAGTGACTGAATAACAGAGCCACGTTTAGAAATTTAGAAATTTAGCGTTGTGTGTTACATGTTATTTTGATTTACAAATTGCAGAATGGCAGACTGTTAAATAGTGTTAGACAATGTACCATGTTTAGTTTTCAAAGAATATTTGTCAAAAACATGGACGTAATCCAATACCTCATTCCCTTGTTCTTAATACAAAAATGGCGTCAAACTGTCGATTTGTACAGTTAGGAACTCCGGTTCATTTTGTCCTACCATTGGATCACTGACATACTATAGAACTAGAATCACCATCTCATAATTATTACTCAAGATATGAATAATGTGATACAGTTTTACACATGAATTTTGAAATTGAAAAGTACTTTCTGCATAGAACTGAAACAAGTATTCAGTAAACATTCTTTTGTCGTTTTATGCATACTTTAGTTCCTTAATAATCAAAGATATTATACATATATAGTTCAACCAATGTATATAAAACTGGATCATCTTTTTTAAATAGTATAAATACAGAATAAATCTATATTACTAAATAGTGTTACTTGTTTTCTCTTCTTTTTATTTAGTGCTAAAAGCATTCACAACTGAATACGAATCAGTTGCAGTACTTGTAATAGGCACATTGAACATACCACCATCTTTCAGTCATTTAAAGCAATGCAAAGTCAAACTAGTACTCGTTCCGAGTAGTGAGGTCTTTAGTACTATATTGTACCTACGTACACGTGATATTTGTTGCAAAGATACGACGTTTAATATTGTGTTACATCGTAATCCTAATTGGCCAATAGTGCCCACGTGCCGGGTCTGCAAAAGTATGTGTAGACCTGGAAAATGATGTGTAGACCTGCACAGATTTCAAGACGTCATTTCTGTAATGTTTTCGTGTAATTTTCACTACTTTTTATGAGGTATACAATTTAATAATTTTATACTAATTTAGAGGTCCTCGGTCAATATCACTTTTAACAGGTCCGCAAAACTATATATTGACCTCTAAATTAGTCTATAACTGTATAGTAAATCATCCTTAATGTTACAAGATTCTGTTTCTATACCGAATGCCTGATTTTCCGTTTTTTACAGTACGGAGACCCGTAAGGGCCATCATCTACTCACGAAAATAACGTGAAGCTGGACGACGACGCATGAAGTCACACTGATGCTGAATTATAGTGAGGCTGAGCAAATATGATAGAAAAACAAGAATGATCAATCAAAGAGCTTTTTAATCAAATATTGACAAATTGAATACCGAAATTTTACAAGTTAGATGGTAAAGAAATAATGACCAAAATGTATCGTTCTTCTCAAAAGTGGGATTAAACTCTGCACTTCCATCAGTCGTAAGACGTAATTTTAACTAAAAATCCAATTTTGCCTGTGTTTCAACAGAATGAAAAACGTGTGTTAACAGGGAGATTCACGCGCTGTTAAAGCTCTTTTTAGCTCGACTTTTCGAAGAAAAGGGGAGCTATCATACTCGCCTCGGCGTCGGCGTTGGTGTGACACCTTGGTTAAGTTTTTCGTACCACCCCACTTTATTTCAAATCATTAGAGGTAGTGCTTTGAAACTTATCATAATTGTTTGCCACCATAACCTCCATCAACAGACAAAAGTACTTACTCTGTCAAGGTTTTTGTTAGAATGATGGCCCTTTTTCTACTTAGAAAGTGCATCGAGCTTGGTTGAATTTTTCGTACCACCCCACTTTATTTCAAAACCATTACAGATATTGCTTTGAAACTTACCATACTGATTGACCATCATATACTACATCAACAGACAAGAGTACATAACTCTGTGAAGGTTTTTGTCAAAATTATGGCCCTTTTTTGACATAGAAAATTCATTGAATATGGGTAAAATCCACTTATCGACTGAACCCCCTGATATATTGCTTTGAAACTTTGAATACTTGTTTGTATCATAACCCCTATCTGTAGGCAAGAAAAGGTAACTCTGTCGAGGATTTAAAAAAAAGGCCCTTTATCGGCTTAGAATCTCGGTTAAATTTTTCGTACAAGTCCCTTTTTGACTAAACTGTTCGAGATATTACTTTCGAAGTTGAAATACTTGTTTACCATCATGATCCCAAAACATAGACAGGAGAAGGTAACTTTGTCAAAGATTTCATTTGAACTATGGCCCCTTTCGACTTAGAAACTCAGTTAAAATTTTCATTCTTGTCCACTTGTTGACTTAACCATTTGAGCTATTACTTTGAAAGTTGGAATACTTATTTACCATCATGACACCTATCTGTAAGCAAGAGAAGATAACTCTGTGATTGTGTTTCTTGATTCGAAATTTGAAATTCCTAGTTAAAGTCTGGTGTGTAACTAGCACTGTCATATGCACATATATCATTAACCCTTTGAAGTATTAATTTAAAACTTTGCTGTAGTATTCAGGGATATCAAACATTTAAGTTTGATAACTCTTGACTTAATATCTTGCTACTTATGGCCCATGTTTATACAGATCCTTAGGGGTTTTTACTGACAAAGTTTTGTTTCATTGGCGAGCACTGAAAAAAGTCGAGTGTTGTTCATTTATGCGAATTACAGAGTCATTGTTAACAAATGACATGTCCTAAAGTCTTTCATGATTATGTCGTATGTATTGTTGAGAGTCGTACCAGTAAGAGCGTTTCGTCTTATTCTTTTTGTGATTTTGTTATGCTAGAATAGCGTAACGCACGCGTTTTCATGTTTTAACACCTGCAGAAACCCAGATGTAATGACACATTTTCGTGCGTTAACCCTATATTCAAAATGTATATCGTCATTCTTTCAAAAACACAAACATCAGCCAGCGTTGTAGATGTTTAAAAACAAAAACGATGATAGAATAAAATACCAGAAGGCGATATATCACTATCTTAAGTGATGATATAGCCATACTGCAGAGCAGTGCTCTGTATGCAAAGTAATGATAGATCTAGTCAAATAGTGACTGACTTGCAATAAATGCTCAGAAAGAACGGATAACTCTGTCGGAACATTGTATTTAAGAGTATTGTTTTTACCGGAAAGGGACCTAGTTTAATGTTAGAACTTTAAAAATTTGTCACATTTGCAAAAAGAACAGACAGGCAGTCCCTCAGAAAACCAAAATAACCATTCATATGAACAAAGGTATTACTTAAATACTTGTACTGTACACACGTAACTTGTTCACCTCCTGTGGCATGGGTAGTTTCCCCACATTTTGAGTCTATCATCCCCGTCTTTAAACATGGAGTACATCAGCTGACACCTTAAGCACCAACAGTATTTTGGTCTGTAACCAACATTTCTGAATTCGGTCTCGAGTGTTTCACTGTGTCTCCGCTGGATGGACTGTTTGATTTCTTCCGGTTCCGGTATTGCAGAAGGAATCCTGGGTAACTTCAGGTCGTCAGCGGTATCTACTTGTGGGAGCTCTTTCTTGTTATTCGGCCGTTCTGTTAGAATTTTCGGAACATTAATCAACGAGTATTGTCGAAAGAGCTTGGACTTTTTAGCTTCAACAATTGTTTTGACCGTCTGAATCTCGGTAAACGCGATGTCAGAGTGACGTCGGACGAGAGCACTTTTAGCATCTGAAATCAAAATTCTTAACATACAAATAGTCGAGGGGAGCGGTGGTGTAGAGGTTAAGATGTCGGCCGCTCATCCCGGAGGTTGTGGGTTCGAGCATACTTCCTCATATGGCACCAGTACTGGTTCTTCCAGGAAGCGGACTCGAGAGTGACTCGATAAGCTACAAGCTTACTTCGCAATCGAGCTAAAATAAATTAGTATAAACTAAACATACAAATGGTGCAAGATTGACGAATTTTATTTTCATTTTGGGTATTAGGTAACTGATTCCAGTTTAAGTAACGTTAGATAAACTCCATTCTGACGGAAGAAATCTCAGACTGTTTTCTGACTTTCAATATATTTCTAAAGGACAATACATGCACATAATATACTCACGGTTTAGGGCAATGGAGTGTCTTTTAGGGAACCTTTCAACGTCTTTGTTTTCCTGATATAAATAATAGAAATAGGTCCATATTGTGCAAATATAAACGTGTTTACAAATGTAGGACTTTTTAGCTTTACATACACGCGGAAAAGTCATTGCAATGTAGTATTTTACATTTGTGTTTCGTATGTGACTTAAATAACTTGACCTTGTAAAATATGTTTTCGCCACAAAGTTACAAATTATAACTTTTTTTCTATTTACGTTAATTACTCGTGTTTTATGATAAATCATTCGTTTCAATGTCTTACAAATTCACATATTTGGGTCGTATGTTTTTGCCATAATGGTTGTGAAGAAATGTATACAAGGCTAGAATAGGAAGTTAGCCCCGTAGCAACAAGTTACCCCGCAACCCAGTGAAGTTAGCCCCATAGCACTTAGATACCCTGCGCCCCGTAAAGTTAGCCCCGTAACACGTATTACCTCGCAGCTTCTTGAAGTTAGCCCAGTACACATAGTTACACCGCAGCGCCGTGCAGTTAGCTCCGCGGCACATTGTTTCCCTGGGCCCCGTGACAATGGTTTGCCCAAAGCACCACTTTAATTGCCAACATTCACAAGACCTTCAGTATAAATGCAGATCTAGAACAATATTTCTATAACTATCATCCCCGCCTCACAGGCTTTGCCCTGTGTCCCTGATATTAATAGAGTACTTCTTACACTGCTCCCTATCTTTCGGACCACTCCTTTGTGTCCCCGAGCTCACATTATTCAGCCCCGCGTCCTCCAGTAGCAACACCGTTTCAATAAGTACATGTATCATCCCCGCCTCACAAACTCAACCCCGTGTTCTCTGCTCTCAATACGATAATTCTTATACTGCTTACACTCAGCCCCGTTACCTCCAGTAACAATGCAGATCTGGTAATACCGTTTTTATAAGTATCATCCTTGCGTCCAGTACTTGTTACACTGCTCCCTGACTCCAGACCGCCTGTTTATTTGATAGCAGGGGAAATGGGGCTGAATCCATAAGGTGGTGATGATACTTAAAGAAACGGTGTTACCAGGGCTGGACACGGGGTTAAGTTCATGTGAATTTGGGAACACAAAGGGATGGTCTTAAAGTTAGGGACTAGTGTAATATGTACATGTACTGTATTGATAGCAGGGGACACGCGTCCGGGGCTGAGTCCGTGAGGCTGTGAGTGATAATACTAACTGAAACGGTATTACAATAAAATGTACTAGGGCTGCATTGATGCAAGAAGACACGGGTTTACGTTCATGTGAATGTTGGAACACAAAGGGTTGGTCTGAAAGTTAGGGAGCAGTGTAACATTTACTGTATTGATAGCAGGGGACACGGAAAAGAGTCCGTAAGGCGAGGATGATACTGATAGAAACGGTTTAACCTGGGCTACATTGGTAACAAAGGACACGGGGCTGAGTTAATGTGAATGCAGGGATACAACGGGTTGGCATGAACGCTAGGGAGCAGTGTATTAAGTACTGCATTGATAGCAAGGGGCACCGGGCTGGGTCCGTGTATGGTATGATACTGATAGATATATACTGTGTTACCAGGGCTGCAATAGTAATAGATGACACATTGTCGAGATAATGTGATTGTGGGTACACAGTGGGGTGGTCTGAAAGGTAGAGAGCAGTATATCAGGTACAGTATCTATAGCAGAGGAACCGGGACTAAGTCCGTGTGTCAGAGATGATACTTAAAGAAACGGCGCTAGCAGGGCTGTATTGATGCAAGATGACACGGGACTGAATTCATGTGAATTCGGGAACACAAAGGAGTGGCCTGAAAGCTAGGGAGCAGTGTAACAAATCTGACTGTTTTGATAGTAACGGACACGAGGCTGGTCCGTTGGCTGTGATATCTTTTGAAACTTTCATATGTCTAGGATGCTTCGGGGTTGAGTTCATGTGAATTCGGGAACACAAATGGTGGCCTGAAAGCTAGGGAACAGTGTAACAGGTACTGTATTAATAGCAGCAAAGTGAGACTGGGATAATACTCATAGAAACCGTGTTACTAGGGCTGCATTGGTACTAGTGGACTGGGGCTGAGTTCATGCGAATGCGGGAACACAAACGGGTGGTCTGAAAGATAGGGAGCAGTGTAAGAAGAACTGTATTGGTATCAGGGACACGGGGCAGAATGACGAAACTATTGGCCGCCCTTTATTGTTCACGTGAGTTCCCATGCAGCGTTTTTACTAAGTTACCTTCTAGCCAATGTATTTAAAATACAACCTCTCTAAACAACACCTCCGACGAGCAAAAACCTCTCTATAAAGACAGATGTTTTATTTCCCAAAGCAGTTATATCTGAACAAATTAACCTCCCTAGAACAACAACCTCTCCGCAACAAACAAAAATTGATGTTCCCTTTGGTGTTGTTGTACAGAGGTTATACATGATATTTATCAGTCCGTGATTCTAGTAATAGATATATATTCTCGCCAAATGTTTCATGTAAACCACTTGACAGCACAATTTCTTTAATTTAAATTAGTTTTTAATATATTTACAAGTTAAGTAATAAATGAACGGAGCCAGGGTTTAAGTATTTATTACTAGTTCTAGTAAAGATTATTCGCCAAAGTTCATGTAAACCATTGAAGCACAATTTCTTTAATTTAAATTCGTATTTTTTTAACTATTACCAGTTTTTAAATACGGCCGTTTATTTATTACTAGTTTTATTGAGTACATAATAAGTATTTTTCTAACCAATGCATTTTTATATGAAAAGCCGTAAAAGGGGAGGCCGATTATAAAATTTTAGCTATAAGGGTTCGTTACATTATCTAGATTCCTATGCAGACATATAATTAACCATTGACTTCTGAACAAATACTAAAGGCACATGCAGGTCCAAGTCTTGTGAAATTATCTTAAAATCTGACAAGATTTCTGACAAGATCTTCAAATTTCTTGTGTAACGACAGAGAAACTGGGAACGAAGAACGCATTTTATGAAATAGGATGAAAAGGGAATGACCGTCGGTGGTCAAATATACGTCAAAGCAAAACTAGTATGCTTGTAACTAGTATGCTTTGTATGCGCTACAAAATTAGCGTTTTCTATCATAGTTTTTCATTTCTTTTCAGGAAATATTAATCTTACCTCTGGAATGACTTCCGATAACCTCCTCCTTTCCAATGTAGTCTTTTCTGGACTCGCCATATACTCCGTTGATTTATCGTAGAATAAATGACTGAGATAGAACAAAGAATTCGTGGTATACGTCAAACTTCTACGGTAGCCGTGGATATACTTAGCACAGCGGTTTCAGGTGCGACAGAATCAATATGGACACAGTTCTTGATAAAAGTCATTAGCATCAAAATTTACGTTATAACTAATATACAGAACATATTTTAAAGATATGTCATATAGTTTATTCAATTTTTGTGTCGCAGCGATACATAGAGATCGCTTTGTCCGTCCGTCCGTCCGTCACAAAAACTTAATGTTGGCTATAACTTTGCCATTTCTTAAGATTTCTTCTTCAAACTTCAAATTGTATTGCTTATCACAAAAGGATCGTGATACCGCAAAGTTTTGTAGGTCAAGGTCATATTTGACAGAGTTATGCCCCGTTTTGTACTTAGTTTTTGCCACGAAAACTTAACGTTGGCTTTAACTTAAAGAGTTTGGCTATAACTTTGCCATTTCTTAAGATTTCCTCATCAAACTTTTAAATTGTATTGCTTATGACAAAAGGGTCATGATGCTACCAAATTGTTTCGGTCAAGGTCAAATTTGACAGAGTTATGCCCCTTTTTGTACTTAGATTTTGTCACAAAATTATTGGTTATTCTTAAAGTGTAAGAGGGAGACAAAAGTGTTCTACTGAACACCCATTTATGTAAAATGTTTTAAGGAATGTTTCATAATCATAACATCGAAGATTAATCTATTATATTCAACCAGGGTTTAAACGATAGGTACCAAACAAAATGGTATGTAGCTCTGTAAACGAAGTACCCAAAATATTCACATGTCACAAACAGTCTGTGCGTAACACAGCCAAATATTTATGATTTGCGAATACATGTATGTATAAACGCAGACAAATGGTAATGGTTGACCATCCTAAAACGTTAAGATGTTCATTTCTTAGCCTTTTCCGCTTTTAATGCACAACTAAAACTCAAACTAATGACAATTTGGTGATATAATGAGCATCCTGACTGCCTTTAAACTCGTGTTTGTTGTCAATTGGACGTACTGCCCTTCATGAATTTGATACGTGGTAATTCTCATAAATGCTATGACATAGTCAGTTTGTTTTATTAGAGAAAGTATAGCCTCGCCAATATGCTAGACGATAATATATTCATTAAAACTCCAAGCAAAATACCTTCAGCCGTTTTTTTTCTAACCGAACTCAATCATCTACATGTTTGGCAGCAAAGAGAGGGAAATTGTAAGAAACAGGTGGGCCTATACCTACATAATAGAAGTAAAAGTAAGGACTGGATGCAGTTTAAAGAAAATACAAAATTCCCCGCCACCACAGTTACCCTCGGTGACAGATAGTGCTTTCTTGCATACCAGATCGCGATATCTGCAGTTTTTACCAGTGCTGGACCCCCTGGTGTAAGACGATTTAATGACGTCAGATCGACCTACTTTTATGAATGAATGTGTAAATTCATACATAACTACAAGAACATAGCGCGTAAATATAAGTAATCAGTTTTATTTTATTTCTGGTATGCAAGAAAAAGAATCGATCACTGGCAGCACGTGCAGATGGGAATATCCGGCTCTCTGGTAACTGTTTTGGCAGTAACTAGACAGAGCCTAGGCAGATCCTCGTTTACGCCAAACACAGTTACCCTCCAGCCAGTTATTCTCATCTGCACATGCACTAGTGAAAGATTCTTATAATATTTAGGCATGGAACACAACTTTGGGGCGCCCTGGTGGAAACACTTATTTGGGGCGCCGTTAAGGATTGTTGGTTTATATCCAGTCACAGCGAACATATCTGTACATCTTAAATCTACAAACTTAATGGTTGCAACATTACTATTTTACAGAGAACATGGTAGCTTCCTGGATAAAAGGTTGACAACAGGTTTTGTATTTAACAAGTGATGTGCGTTGAAAGCTCAGTGGTATATGTTTAATGTATCATTTTCTAATAATGAATTAAGTTGAGAGATAAAATATGAAAACAAGTTATGCATTAGTCCCCTACCGGTTTACTTCAGGAATGTATTTGTTTACAGTTGCAGTCCGGCTCAGGGATTGGCTGAAAAGAAGTACAGGGAGTCCCGTAAGATTCAATGAGACATTACCTGATTGGTAGAAAAGATTGTGTTTACAAATGAAAAATACTTATTTGAAAAATAAAATGCAATGTCTTCTGCACGCGAGTGAATATTTTAGGACTGGTTATGATAATAAATAACACTGCCTTCGCCATATAAATAGAAGGTGTACACTTGCGGTTTAGACCCCTAAATCTCACCTGAGTCCCTTGCCAAATTGTATAAAACTGGGTTGGTTAAGCCCATATAAAACAGCATTTTCTGGTGCCTGAGAGACTAATCTGTTCGAAAAAAGAAATTTCATTAGTCAACACTCTATAGGTGGGTATGATACAGGGTCACCTTTTGACTAGATTTATAATGTAAGTCAATGGGGAAAACAATAGGAGTATCTGACGTACAGGAGGACAAAGTCTTTGTCAGTCTGCGTAATGAGCAGACACTCGAACAGTACCATCGAGTAATTTTTCGAGTACATGTAAAAGTTGATTTGATTCTTTGATATTACAAATCCACATAATGCCTTCTATCTTTGCACGCAAATGGAATAAATCCCCTTCAGTACTGTTACAGTTATGCTATGGAGAAAAAAGGGCAATATTTGAAGCTAGGCAAGGCAGAGTAATAGTACATTCCAAGTACACTTTCTCGTAATGCCCTTTGTCTTTGTATGCAGTTTGAATAAATTCTATTTCACCGAGTTATGCTCCCGACAAAAACAACAAGTAATTTACTTTTTCTGTTGCCATACACTTTTTGTCTCAAGAAAAGTGCGTAATCATGTCATCCTTTATTCACATGCTAGGGCTCATGATGCTACTGTGAATACTTTTTGATATATCATAGCATCCAATGTGTATATATGTGGTATTTTTTTTACTTTTTCCGCAGATTTTGTCTGACGAAACATTTAGACAACATGCCTAATCTATATATTGCCCACTATACACACACCAAGTTTAATTTGACTAGCATCTTTTGTTCTTGAGATATCGCATGAGCCAGTTTTTGGACGGATGGAAACCGGTACGCGACTAAAACGAACTTGAAGGCCAAGAGAATAACGATGAAGGCTGTGTTTCAACAAATGGTAAGAAAATCATCTAGAGGTGAATAGGACATATTAAAAAAGAACGAATGTTATCATGTTATGTACAAGGCGTCTTGATTACAAATCTTATAAAAGTAAAGTATTTTATTTTCTCTTCCTGTTCTAATTTTTTCTGTGTCTATGCAGTCCAAACCCTTTTGTAGCATCAACATTCTTTTCTCTTTGATTGTTTATAATCCCGGTCGACCCTTGAGGTCTCCTGACAGGGTCATTTCGAAGAGATCCCGAAGCAGTTACAGGGAATCCGGGAACCAGACCCTAGCATTTTTACGAATAGACCCCTTGGTTTTTTACGTGCCCGGTATAAAGCACCAGTACACGTGAGACTACCTTGGAGTTTCTAACCAGTTCATCTGTAGATGGATACGAAATACCGGAAAGTGTTTCTGTAATTTTTAGTGTCCCGGCCGGGATTCGAACCGGGTAATTTTGGATTGGTAGGCCAGAGCGTTCACCACTCGATCACGGCGCCACCCATTTGTATTTTCTCAGAAAATATATATAAATGTTTATATTACAAATGTATCTAAATGGATAAAATTAATGTTGCAGCAATTTGTGAATCGAGGGATCTTCGACTTCCAATGACATAGCTGATATATACATGTTGCAGAACAAGGTTCTTTTTCAGTGAAAACAAATATAATGCTTCTTAAAAACTAAATTGTCTTAAATGATTTTAGAGGCGTCACCAATACATACAGCTTATTCAAGATATTGTACGAGAAAAAATGCATACTGACCAATGCACTGTGGACCAGGCCCGGCGTAAGGTTTTATCAAACAAATACAAAAATTACATGATACTGTATTTTTCTACACTTGAAAATGCTAATACATTGTCTCGTAAAATGCTTTTATCTTTCACATGGTTCGGAGCGGCCCTTAACGCGCTAGACTAGTAATACATGGATCGCAGGTTCGAACCCCCGCTCCTCCACCAACATAACAACTAGTCTTTCGGATAAGACATATGAATCGGTGCTGTACAAAGTGCATGTAAACGAACCAGGGGTGTCACGTTCTGTCTTTTGCACTATCCCCCCCACCCGAAAACCTATTATTACTATAACTGCTTCTTGGGGCGTTGGTCATATGGATTATTCCGCGGTATCAAAACACAAATACCTAATTGGTTCGATGAAAACAATATCTGTTTCTTCATGTTGTGAACGAGAATATTAAGTTTCACGATTCCAAGGGACGGTACTCTTTTGAGTCTATCAGTATTGAATTGGATTAAAGCACAGGAAATGAACCAGCTTAGCTTCCCTTGTTCCGAACACCAAGGATGACAAAATTAAAATATTTAAAAAAAGCTTAAAATTGCCTTATCTGTATTGACAATGGTAAAGATAAAAATGAAACTGACATTCCCCCCCTGGATGCGTCAGAGTGCGTGTATAAATAGCCCCAAAAGGGACTGCATGGGCTCGTGGGCAACAGACTCATACCGGTCTAAGCCAAGCCGCATGTTCTCCGAACTTAAAATGCACTCAACTGAATAACTGGAATGAAATCTATATTCGTTACATTTTTCAATTCTGAGAAAACTGTTGCCTGGCAACGATACAAATACATGTACATTTAAATCGAACGATGCGCCTGCTAAAATGCACTTCATTAACCTTGTAACATATACAGGCTTTAATATAACCATAATTATCTGACAAATTCATACAACTATTAAAGCTGGAGGCAGAGTTAATCAATAACATACGCTTTTTACATAACTAGGAATATAGCTGACGGTTGACCTTTCAATATCGCGTTTAAAGAAACATTACATTATGTCCTTGGATAAGTAGAACAAAAAACAGTTACAGGCAACAAGAGGTAGTATTGACTTGTTGATCATAAGTTTTAAAATTAGAGCAAGGACTAAATAAGGGAACATTTGCTTTTGGAGCCTTGTATGCCCGATTCCACTCTGCATGTTATGTATGACGTTTCTTGAAAAATATACTTAAGGGACATGTTTATTAGCATCCAATTAAGCTTCGTCACTGAAGCCTGTGACCACTTGCCGGAAGAATACTCAGGGATCTCTGTTTGTAGGGGGTCCTTTATTAAAAGATGTTTCTACTATAGATGAATAATGTACTATTTATTCCCCGTGCTGTACTTGTGTTTGCAGGGCAGCATGAACTCAAAAGTGGTCTTTAAAACAAGTTTGACTGTATAATCACCGATGCGATGGTCCGACGTACAAGCAAATGTTTTTAAGATCGGTTTATCATACACTTGCAGTAAGGTACACCAAAAGACACATATAACAGTAACAATAACAGTACCATTCTTTACATCAGCCTAGTCAGGCAGACTATGACTTCTTATGGCATCCTGGAGGGATTTCTAACTTCCTCACTGACTTCCAAATCAATTACATTGCACTTTTACTTTTAACTTCCAATTTCCTTACTTTCGACTTCTAACTTAAAACATTCTCACTTTTCCCTTACTTCTGACTTCTAACATTCAGCTTCCTTACTTCTGGCTTACTTAAAATACATCTTCAGGAAGTCTCAAGTTCTAAGTTCGAAGTCCCTCCAGGGCTTTCATACTTTCTGGATAAAACATAACATTACATGAGAAATAAACTTTAATGCATGATCCTGACCAAAGTTGTTACAAAACACCAGTATCACAACATCCTGCTAAACTTTATAAAAAATGCTTGATGTACGCGTTTTTACAGAAACATTAACACCGCTCTTTTGTTGGTGCTGTTTTTTAAAATGTAACACGTGACGTTGATATTTTCATATACATGTTCACAGACACATTAATTCCGTTTCCTTTGTTTGTCTTTGCAGTTACACTGAAATCAGGAAAATTACTTTTAAAATGTCGACTGAACGAAGAACTAGCGGCTTTTGTTGTGTTTGATTTTTGTTATGTTTGTGTATATGTATTTTAAAAGTAAAATGAGAAAGTATTTGACAGTTAATAAGGCAGTTTACAGTTGCTGAAATAAACATTAAATGCACACTTTCTTCTGCATTGTTTTCGAGATTCAACAAAATATATGGCTAAAATTGATAAAAAGGTGTTCCATTTGTAGAACAAAAACAACAATCTTCAAAACCGAAAAACTGGTAAAAGCATGTCAGTTCTTTCATCCTCAGAGATACATGTGATACATGTACAAGATGTTGGCGTCAGAACATTTGTAATATCCCTCACATTTTTTAAAACTGATCAAGTCTCGAAATGGAAAAATCCCTTCATCTTGTCGCTCTCCTGAATAATCACAGTCAGGTTGTCCAAAGTCACTTCCGTTACAAAAACATGTTCTCGACTTGTCTCAGTTTCAACTTCAGTTTTAGTTTCAGGGGATTGGTCCGTTTCCGTTTCAGTCCGTTTCGACAATTCTTCAGTTTCGTCTTTTATGAATATATTTTCGTTTTCATTTGTCAGCGTGGGCATGCTTTCGTCGACTTCCAATATCGGGGAAAACGATTCCTCAAGGAAAGTGTTGTCCAGCGTTGGGCAACTGGCTGGTCTGTTCCAGTCGTGCTCCGTTACACGCGTTGGGCTTTCCACGTCATCTATGGCGGGAATTGTCGACTCGCTCGTGACACTGGATATTTCAGATAAACTGTTCAAATATTTTCGATTTACAGAATTTTGTGGAATAATCATGGCGGAATTTAAGTTTGTTTCACTGTCATTGTGCCCGGTAGTTTGTTTACTTGAAGTACCTTTCAAACTTTCGTTATCAGAACTACTCCAGTCATAACCCCAGTCCGCATTTTCAAAATCACCGGTGCGAAACATATACTTCGCTCTCATTTTAGGGTGACAACTTTTCCCGCCATTTTTGTATGTGCTTAGTTCGTTTTGTCTCGGGTCATTTAGTTTTACTTCGTTTTCTTTATTGTCGATAGGATTCAGGTCGAGTTTACGTTTCTTTTGTTCCGATTGGTTTTCCGTCTCATTGTCAAACAAAGTGTCCCCTAGGTTACTCGTGGCATCTGCCTGCCACACGCCGCCATATTTTGACAATGAAATCGGAGATACTTTGCTTTTATGTTTGCTCAAAAGATCATGTGGTGGCGTTCTTGGTTCGTGTTCGCTGTCTGAATCGTAGAAAGGAAGCGTCAACGATCGAGACTCAGTGATCTGAAATGTGATTGGACAACATTTAAACGTTACATCATCACTTCATTGTTATTAATTCAAAAACAAAGATTAAAAAGATATTCAAATCAATTCAGCATCGTTAATTTTTCATCTCATCTGTTTTACTAAAACAAGCTTTTAAATTAATCTAATGGAGGTCACTTTTGACGTTTTTTTTCCACTAAAATGATTGGATATATATATAAACATGTATATAACAGTTGCGGCTTTATAATGTGTTCCAGTGTATTTAATAGATATAAATCTGCTATACGAAAGTACAAGTTGCGGTTAACATTTATTATTAAATTTCCCGATTTCATAGTACATTTATATAAATATGGTTTCATTACATAGCTTCCGCATTGAAGCCCGAGAATCCACATAAGTTACAAACAAGGAAGTGATTATCATAAACAAGTTTCACCCTTCGAAACCAATCGCTTGTTTGATGATAAATTTTATTTGACCTAGTTGTTTTTTAAGTCCATAATTAATTTTCCTGATTCGGTTTAAACCGAACCGACGGAAGTGTAAACCTGCCTTAGTCTTAACAATTATCCGTGCACTGCATCAAGTTAAATATCTTTTGAACGATATTGATTGCTGAAAACAAATTGAAGAACTCGGCTGAATTTTAAGACTAAAGCTCCCAGGAAGCAGGTGCATATGTAATTATTACCACCATCTTTATGCACCGAAATTGTGCAGTTTAAAATACGAAAGGAGACTACGTTATGTACATAGTGGTCATTTGAATATCACTTTTTGGATGCATCTCGCTAAGAGCGTAAAGTTTTAAAACTTTAGATCAGGTTAAGACAGACAGCGCTTAATATTTTCATGGCCAGAAATTAAAGAAGAGAGAAAAAATAACTTGAGAATAGACTTCGTAAAAAAATCACTTCTATTCATGTATCCAAGCCGCTTGCAATATAGCATTGCTTTGCACGTTAATCTCGTGTTCAAACTTGCAAAAGAAAATTTACCTCACTACGTCTCCTCTTCTTCTTCCGACACGCAACTCGCATCTTGCGCGGGTCATAACCCCTGAAAATAGAAAACATCTCTTTACAGATATCAAACAAATGCCAAACCTGCTATAAAAAGTCAGATAAACTGGATCATTACTTGATAAAACCGATGTTAGAAATAATTGCATTAGTTTCAGTGCAAAAAGTGCATGTTGTTGTTTTACTTCTTTTAAACATATTCTCAGCTTCAGCCCGTTGTACCACTAGATGCACTGTGTTCTACCTACATCCAGCCTATACGTATCAACAGTACATACTTAATCCGGGGTCTTACTATTTTAATATACACCAAGTTAGCCATGTTAACGAACGGCCATACGGCAATCAGTAGGTCATAATATAGGTGTTTTTGAATGTCGAACGCCGAGCTTTTTTTTCTGAATGTCGTAAGTCAAATGTTGAGCCAGCACGTCATTTTAACTGACTTTTAACATTGAACGTCTTTTGTTTAGCAAATTTCGCGCATATTCTGTTTCGTCAATTCACAGAAGTTGTGAAAAAAGTTTTTTTCCAAAAAACAATAATATTCTTCGTCAAACGACATTTTTTCGCACAGCGGCGCTCGTTTCTTGTTTACTAGGAACTTCAGAATGGTTTCGTTTTTATTTACATGGGTGAATTAGAATAAGCAAAACAACATTTGAACAGATAAGACACGAAGACTCGTTATCAGATGTAAATATGCCGCAAACACTTCCGGAAAAAAAATGTAACGTGCACTCTAAACATCTGGCAAGACTCATTAATAGATATTTTCTTGAACTTGAAATACAGAGCAGCCGACAATTTTCTACGGAGAAAACCGAACGCTTCGCGCATACTTCTGTACTTTTTTCACTTACAGATGACATTTAAAGTCGCAAAAAAATTCATGAGAGCAATAAATACTTTGTTTTGTTACAATTAGCAATTAATATGTGCACCTGCCCCTTTAATTGCTGAAAACTACATTACTCATTAATTAACCCTTTGTCACGTTTGGCAAGGCAGAACGGTAGTTCCGTTTGATTGGTAACCCAATATTATGTAAACAATAGCACAATAAAGATCTGTTTGTACTTTGGCTACATCGATACAATACACAGAGAGAGAGAAAGAGTGCCGATACACACGTCCTTGACGAACTATTTTCATTGATAGAATAGCCTGGTAAACATCGTAAACATGTTGATTAGTTACAGAGTTCGCAGAAAGGCAGATGACCGAGATACCGTCGATCAGTTTTGAGATATGATTCATAATAAGAGTTTACCTTAGTGATGTAAGAGCTAATCCCTTATATAGTCTGTTTAGATGAAAAAATCAAAATGATTAACATTCGCAACATTGTTGCATTAAAGGGGCGATATCTTATAGAAATTAAATTATCGTGCAGAGTATACAAAATGTAGATATAATACAAAATCATGTCCAAGTTTAGTACTGCTACTAATGTTACTGCCGTCCACAAAGCTGACATGACCTTCAAACATACTCCTTTCTAAGTAACTTTTGTAACCTAGTGATGTAGCATTCACAATCAACGTAAGTCACATTTACAACTTTCTCTACGCCTAAGAAAGAGAGGACGTTTTTTTCGTTTATATTTCATCGCCTTTTTATTGCTGGACATGCAGACATAACTTTCCCTGATAGAAACCTCGAAGGTCATCGTGACCCTGTACGGTAGTTAGTTTATATTGCGGCTGCGGAAAGGTTTACGTGATTTATGAAGTGTTATAAATTAATATATACGCTGCAACGAGCTATAATCGATGATACTTTGGTTGTACTTTTATAGGCAGTCTCCAAACAGCAGCTGGCATAAAAGCTACAGTCTTTATGCACTACAGAAACTGTCGGTCCCCCCTCCGCGTCTATCAGCCTGAAAAGGGTTAATAAGTTACTCATCGTCCAAAAAATTTGCACAAATGGCAACACAGTATGTGATTTTGAGGACGTAGTGTACAATGATCAAACCAGAGCTGATTTGTAAAAATAATCAAGTAGAGACCGAGAGTTCTTTTTTTTCCTTCTGAGTTCCTTAAAAATCTCTATCAGAACTATGTCTCAATCAAAGAGTCAAACGAAGGAGAAATAGTGAAGATGTTGTGACTAATGTCCATAAAAGATATGACGTAAAGATCTGATGGCGGTCTGGTTTGTTTGAAGCTTACTTAAATCAAGAACATGTAGTTAAGTGCTAGGTTTAGTACCAGGTTAATTAAGTACACTGTAAAAAAAAGTGTTAATTATCTCTGAATATAGTGTAAACCAGCTTGGAAAATGGTGTAACCGTGTAAGTTACACCGTGTGCGAGTAGAGAATCACCGAAATGCAATTTTACTCCAAAATCAGTGAAGAGATACTCCCGATCTGGCGTTTTGTAAATCCGTACAAGTGTAAGTTGGTCAGATACACCGACTGGGATAAGTAACACGGAAGTGTAACTTTGCCCTAAAATTCGTGTATCGTAAACAAGTCAACTGACCAAGGACTTGCATGTGCCTTAATTCTATGCCGCATTCCATGCACATGGTTATGGTCTCAAATTGTAGCGTGCTAAGACGGACACATCCGTGTATCTACATGAACACTTTGCTTTATTCGCGAAACTATGAACGAAAAGTCTTTTTGTGACGTTTAGTTATGAAACCCGTCAGAATGTTGTAAAGAGTTCAGATAAGTAGTTCTTTGAAAATTTAGTTACGTAACCACTGACGAAGATCTTCTTAAATATTGGTCTGACACAAACCATCTGTTTGACTTTCGAGAAATGTGATGGGGAGTGATAGGACCGATGAGTCAAGATTTGCCGTCATGAATTGGTGAAAGGGTTTTATGTAATGAAAGTGTACGTTAACTAACGTGTTACGTTTGTCTTGTGAAAAACGTGTTAAGTAACACCATGAACGGTGTCCTCTTCCCGATAGCAGGGTGTAAGGTTTCCATAAAAACATAAGGTTACTTTACACCAAAATGGGTGGCAACCCAGCTGCCACCCATTTCAGTGTAAAGTTTCCTCAGTGTACCGAATTTAGAAATCGGTGTCTGATTATTTTCATTTTACCGAAAATGACTAGACATGTAGACATTTACAAATGGAAATACTTCAACTTATTTTCAGTAATATGAGGACACGGATGTAAACAATATCAAGGATGAATTTGTATTAATATTGTTTTGCAATAAACGTTTAAATTGAGTTTAGTATTTTCCGTATTCCTTTTGAACCCTAAAGCGACTTTTCGCTGTGAGCTGTACGTATTAGTGCAGTTTTAATTTTGTCACATCCGACTGCACAAAACTGTTTACCACAAAATAAATCGTGTCTTTTTCTCAATACCTACATGTATGCTACACTTAACAACAAGACTGGTGTATACTTACATTTGCTTACATTATTTAAACTGACAGGGATGCAGAAAAAATTCAAGGATTAATTACTACATACATGATCTACATGTACATTTTTATGCAATTATATTACGCCACTACCACATTATCTTAAATTAACTGCATAATTTCATCATGTTTGCACTTCTCGCTTGTACTGAATAACATCACATGTTCTCTTATCATATGTGTCTCGCATACTAAAACGGAATCATTTGTCAATGAAACAAAGAAGGAAATCAATCGTTACATATTCAAATGAGAATAAAATGTATTTGACATAGATTTATGGAAATATAATTCACGTGGCTGAGTTCAAATGAGGAAGAAATTATCACGAGGAATTCAGCCCCGCTTGGAACATATAATAATCATTTCTACTCAGCTGAGAGGCACCGTGACTTATTCTGAGGAAAATCATGCCGTGATTAAAACATAATTTTCAACATTCTATTTTAATGAGCAACTTCCTTTCTTGCTCACTCAAAACAACAGTACCTCACATATATATATGTTATTGAATAGATAGAATACAAATGACATTCAATAATTCTGCAATGAGACACTTCCCAAGGACATTCACGTTATGGATATTTGCTTAAAGGTATACTGTCTCTGTAAAATAACATAATCCGAGAATTTTTTTAGTAACTGAACGCTTGAATCAAGGGCATACTGCGGTTATCTCCCGGCACATTATCTGGAGTTTCTTTACACGGAAATGAAGTTGCCATGGAATAACAGTCATGATCAGACAGAAAACAGTACTGGTGAGTGAGTAGGAAGAACAAGAGCTGTCCCTCGCAAGTGACAAATGCCCCCGAAAGAGGAGCCTCGAAGTCTGTGTCCTCTCCATGTGCTCAAAAAATGTGCTTTGCAATTTTAAAATCCTTCCATGCATGACGGAGTTACCAAGCATACAGTTTTCCATTACTTTTAAACACTAAGTGTGACCTTGACCTTTGAGGTAGGACATGGTTCTTGCATACAACACACTGTCTTGATGTGCTGAACATTTGTGCCAAGTTATTTTAAATCAATAAATGCATGACAAATTTACAATCCGGACACAAATGTATGCAGGATTCCATATATAGCCTTCAAACTCTAAGTTTGACCTTGACCTTTGAGGTAGGGACATGGGTCTTGCATGCGACACATCGGCTTGATGTGTTGAACATTTGTGCAAAGATTTTTTTAAAATCAATCAATGCATGCCAAAGTTATAGTCCGGGCACGAATGTTTGCCTATACACAGGATTCCATTACCTATAAACTCTAAGTGTGACCTTGACCTTTGAGGTAGCGACGTGGGTCTTGCACGCGACACGTCGTTTTGATGTACTAGACATTTGTGCCAAGTTATTTTAAAATCCTTCAATGCATGACAAAGTTACAGTCCGGACACAAATATATGCATATATAGAGGATTCCATTTCCTTCAAACTCTAAGTGTGACCTTGACCTTTGAGGTAGGGAAATGGGTCTTGCATGCGACACATCGGCTTGATGTGCTGAACATTTGTGCCAAGTTATTTTAAAATCAATCTATGCATGACAAAGTTATAGTCCGGACAAAAATGTATGCATATATACAGGATTCCATTATCTAAAAACTCTAAGTGTGACCTTGACCTTTAAGGTAGGGACGTGGGTTTTGCACGCGACACGTCGTCTTGATGTGCAAGACATTTGTGCCAAGTTAGGAGAAACAGTACTGGTCAGGGAGAAAACGGTACTGGTCTGGTAGAAAACAGCGCTGATACGTTGTACACTACAGTACAACCATTCAACCTTAATAAACCAAATGCATATCAGATCATTTATCACAAGCTTTTTAGGTCATTTTTTCAAAATTTTGACTGTAGAACTTTTATATCAACTTCTGTTTGGGGAATAAAAGTACTCATGTTTACAGATTGTATATGTTCTTCCTGAAACCTTGACATAAGACGCTTGTTTCCACAGACTTGCAGTATTTTGATATATTAGTCATTGTATTAGTCAGTATTTAACAGACTTCGTTTCAACACTTGTCCTGAATTAGTCAACCTGGTGTCTGAATCATTACAAACTGTCTGCGATTTAATCAGAATAAAACAGTACATTTCCAGGAAAGAATTGAATTATTTGATAGTGGTTAATGTGAAATATGTTAACGGTTTCTTATAGGTCATAAGACCAATAATACCATACGTACATGGCAATTATCGGGTGCTCTTTACTCAAAAATGAAGCTTGGTTTAACTTTTGATTACGCAGGAGATTTTCGTTAGAAATTATACAATCTGTGATCTTAAAAGAAAATAACAGACATACTCGTACTTCGCCCGTTTTGTTCGCGCTTTCTCCATGTTCTCCAAGTAATAGTTACGTTCTTGTATAATTACCTACGTGGCGAATGGCCGTCATGATTAGTAATTAGTTTAATTGGGTCTTAGCTTTTTTGCACCTTATTCTTGTTGTGCAATTAAGAGGGTAACTTTGGTCCTGTATCGCTCACCTCAGTCAGCAGAGAATGGCCTCTAAGCACACTCAAAATATTTCTTTTGATCTGATCTGGTGACCTAGCTTCTGACCCCTGGTGACAATTTTTCCATAACGACTAATATGTCATGAAGTATGATTTTCAGTATGATTGAATAGTAAATGTGACCTTTAGAGAGGCTCTTTGATATGACCAAATAACCTAATTTCTGACTGCACGTCATCCAATTTTCAAATTTAACTAGCTGTCATCAATGTAAATATTTTGACAAGTTCTAAGGAAGATTGCTAATGAAATGTTTACCAGAGCAGGTAAAAGCGAACGGATAAAAGACAAAGGACATCTGGTGATCACAAACACTCGGCACGAGTAATTCATCTCCTGACATGCTAAAAGATACACATGTAAAACTTAAAGACAAACGAAAACCACAGTGCAAACACAGAAAAAACTCCAACAATACGATCCACCACCCTCGGATATCGCCAAAAATATTCTGATCATCGGTCTATGTAGTAATCAGCTTGAAACGAGAAGTTAATACTGAACGTGTAATTTCTTATTGAAAGAGCAAGTATGATACTTTAAACAAACTCTAGGTTATTTCGTATTCTAAATGGCAATTTGTAGAATTTCTTGGCAAGGATAAAAAGAATTTCCCCGAAGGAAAAGTAGATAATTCTCGAAGGAGCCTATGCTAAACTTAATTAAAATGTTACATTATGTTTTGGATTATCGTATCTGGAATTTATTTGCAGTCATTCCCCTCGGGTCACGTGCAACTGTAGAATACTGTGCCATTAACCTAAATATTGAAATCTCTGTAACTGCTCTAAATACACGAAACCACTATATAAACGTTTTATATTTAAGACCGCATTGTGTTGCAATAGAGTACATAATTTTGCGAAGTAAAGGCAAAAAGTGTGTAATTTTGACGCAGGGTGTACAAACTCTATGTTATTTCGCACTGCGTCAAAATTCCACACTTTGTTGCCTTTACTTCGCAAAATTATGTACACATGTTTAAATATATATAAAAGCCGAAATAAATAACCACGTTTAATTTTCTTGAAACATCTCTTTGATTGTTTATATGATTATTTTACTGTTTCTGTCAGAATTACTGTATCTTTCACCGGCCTGTATTTCTTTGTAGATGCTAAGTCTATATGTATGTGACGATCAACAGTTGGTTACTTTATACATGTATCAGCACGAGCCGCATCCGTGGTAGGGTGGTCAAGATTGCTTTTTCGTATCACCAAACCTCTACCCGAGAGAGGGTATGCGTTCGAGCACCGGTACCGATCAGACTTGTTACGTTTCTTAAGGAGGACATGAGTAAAGCGCTGACGGTAAGATAAATTGTGCGCCTGTACACTCCTGAAATACCGTTAAAACGGGCGTTAAATCCAACAAGAATATTGTCGTTTTATAAACCTATTGAGCAAGTTACTGATCCCTTTTCAGTACATGTAAAATTATTTCTTTACTTACTCCTCATCGAACTGCTTGATCAAGGAAGAGTCCAGAATGTTTTCCTGTGGTTCCCACGTACAGTGTCTGAAAAAACAACAATAACCCTGTTTAGCAATGCAATGACATTGTAACATAAAACTGTATTTACCAATAGTCAAGTTGCATGAGTTAAACAAGTATCTCCTACTGGAAATTCTTATTTAATAAGTTTAGACAAGAAGCTGAACGGAAAATAACGAAAAATGAGTCAAACTATTTTGTATAAAGAGTGTAAATTGCGTCAAAAGAATAAATGTTATAACGGACCTTATATGAAATTCCAACATGTTCAGTAGCAATGAATTTTAAGTATTGTATGAGCACGGTCTTGTGTGTAGGTACACTATGCCCGGGACACGTGGATTTCTGTAATTGCGAATACATACTACATATTCGAAAAAAAATTTATATGTGCCGGATATCTAAAATTGCGGCCTTTATAAACTTTATGATTTTCTACTGTCAGATGCCACGAATGTTTTCATTTTTGCGGACCTTGATAAAAATCTGGTATGTAAGCCCGTATAATCAGCGGAGAAAAAATGTTTGGCTCATAAATTAAAAGTGCAGTGCACCCAAATCATACTGAACTATTTTCTGTTAGTATTTGTTTAAGATACTGTACAGTTTTTGTCATGACAGCATCGAAACAAATAGAGTAATCGATTAAAGATCAGTTCAATTCACACGAGAAAGTAAATCTTACAACAGACCGGAAAATACTTGCTTTGCGTCATGCTATGATTGTGCAATTTATATACATGTCTAATAACTTCATTTGCCATATGTTTACATATTACCATATTTAGCCACAAACTACTAGCTAATAAAATATCTGTGTGGGATACAATATCCATCAAATAGACTTCAAAAAAATGACATATGCATTTTAAAGCAGAAAGTGTACAATAACCATTAAACTTATAGCTAAATAAGTGATATTACTGTTCGAAACATGTAATTAATCACTGATTTATACTCGTATGAAGAACGTTCCCAGGTTACATGTATCACATACATATATATAAATGAAGGGGAAAACTGTACAAGTAGATTTTTACTTCATTATTCTATCGTCACTAATTTATTTACACTCTATTGCGAGACAAGTTCTTTAAACTTATATTAATCGTTCTCGAGACTCACTCGATGAGGGGGTGAGAGAGAGAGAGAGAGAGAGAGAGAGAGAGAGAGAGAGAGATTTGTCTTGTCCTATCGAGGCGAACCGTTTGATTTAAGCATCCTAGTCAAAAATTAACTCAACCGCTTGTTAGGGATATTTTCATTTATACTTCTCAGTTACAGACTAGTCTAACTATTTCGACTTCGAAGGCAAACCGAATTTATAGGCTGATATTTTATAGAAGAGGTGCGACAGTTATAAAATATCAGATCTGTGAAAGGGGTCACACTGAAACGCCAAATTAATTAGGCTAGTTACAGACATAACTCAGCATAACTCATCCTTTACATGTTTTCAAAGCATATGCATTATTTAAGCGTAACTGTTGACCATAATTCAATATTGCCGTTTGAAGGATTATATAACTTAGATTAACTCCCAACTGAACCACGTGATTTACTTGTTTACCTTTAGACCTTTGTACTTACTTGTTTTTCTGTACTACTAACGTACGTCAATGTACTCGTCTAAGGTTTCAACCCGGATCTGTTATCTATAGCGATACCCTAATTAAATTACAAGTTACAAAACTTTACAAAGAGTAGATACAGATTTGACTCAAGATGACCCGTACTAATAACGGTACGGGTTCAGACGTGTACCCAAAACAATTCAACTCGGTCTACCCGTAAAACATCTGATTTGCTACATGTGCATAACCCATTAAGATTGGAATCTACCGAAGGTGACGGCTGGTCTTTTGTAGTTTTCTCAGTTCGGAAAAAATAAACCGTGGGCAGGTATTCGAGACGTGTACGGTAATACATGGAAACTTTGAGAAAAATCAAGTGTTGTTCAATAAAATATATATTTACTGACCTTTGCAATTTGATTTCGATTTATCAGCAAACATGTTGTTTATATACAAGAGATAGACACATAAAAAACATTATCTGAACTTGTTTACGTTTTTTCATGCGTAACCTTCGGCAAAAGTTGAAGGAGAGTTTAGAGGTCTTTGTTTATTGATCAAGTCGACCGAATGTAATATCTAAATGCATGAGGCCAATGTATGCGTGATGTTGATTCAGCGCATGACGTTTATCCAGCTAAAATTCTAATCTTTCAATTTGGACCGTTCTATTGGTTGTTCATAGGTTCGCTCACCGAAAATTAACATCTACAGATCATGATCAGAATGCAAGCGTATATACAGGCTGTTCATGATCTGCACTTGGCGCAAAGAAGCAGCACAAGCATGGTAAGGGTTTAACTACCAAACTGTTTCTAAAATAACTTCTAAACAGTATACATTGCAATTTAATTATAAAGCAATCGGTCATAAAACATTGATGGATCATTTATTTTCTTCTTTCCGTTTTGATCGATGAAAATAAATAGAATGCGTTATAATCATTTCTCTCTCCGGTCAGAAAATAAGGAATAAACACGTGGCTGGCTAGTTTGTTTACTTCACCGAAATAAACGTATAAACGTCATGTTTATATCGGATTTTAAAGGGTCATCTTTAAGACCAAAATTATCTGAAGGTCAACGCAACGTATTATAGACCAAAACATCTTTCAGCGAAAAATGAGGATAATAATTTAGAATAAAAAATTAACAAAGATCCCAGGGAAGCTTTTTTTTTTACATTATTTCGTAACTGCTTTGTTTCCAGAGATGCAGCAGACTCCTAGTTTGGCGCCAAAAACAATGCCGTTAAGACCATATGGAGTACAGGAATTCAATATATTGAAGAATGAGGCAGCCCTGCAATTGTCTCATATCAGTTTGATAGAGTTATTAAAACTGCATTCACACGAACATGTGACATCTGTCTTTTAATGCAAGTTTTATGTTATAATCGATTCTAAAATAAATGGAACGCAAAATGTCGCAGAAAACATTGTCTGTTTAAAAAGTAAGTCCATTAATTATACAGTGCCTCAAATAAGTAATAAAAATCCTTTATGTTGGTTTTCCCGACGATACTAGACTGGCACGTGACCGTCAATTACGATGCGCGTTTAAATTTTATCGTACGATCAGGTTCGGAATTCCCATGGTCTGACAGACGTTAACAGAGTAAAAAGTATCCTCAACTACAATCACCCGTATGAAATTAATAAACATACATTCGATTGAACGACCGCACTTTTATGCAATTTCCCCGTATTTCAAATCTTTTCTTGGAATCAAGTTATTTAAAGTATATAAGCGGATGTAAACAAACAAGTAGCTGTCGTTGTAATATACGCCTTTCAGCGTGTATTAACCTTCAATAAGGCCATGTAGAATGATGCTGAAAACATATTGTAGATGTTTTAAAATCATGTAAGAAATGAATTTTACTCAGTTATTTCTCTTACTGACAAACACAAATTGAAATATACATACACATTTAACAGAAAGGGTTCTAGATAGCAAAAAAAGAGCTCCACATACTTGCTCTATATTCAATAGATATAAATCTCAGAATCATATATTTTGGTTATAACTTTGGCAATATTCATTTGTCTACGAGTAAAATCAGTGATTAATGTCTGTCTAAACGTTATGATAGTTAATTTGAAAGGTATGATCACTTTAAAGAAAATAAAGGTTACATTTTTTAAAAGTCATTGTTACATTACTGTCCATACATCGAATATATTACAGTACCTAGCGATGAAAATCACTATGAAATTATAAAGCTGTACCACCTGATACGAGATTAATTAAGGATGTAGTGACGTGCTTAACAAGTCCGCCTTACACTCTGGAATCCGGATTCTCTAGAAATATACTAGTTCCACTTAAAAAAAGAATTCTCAGTATTACCTATGGGTGATACGTAAAAATATAGACTAGTAAATGGAGGTGGTACTTGAAAGACATCTATGTCTTAACATCACTTTCCCGTTTATCATCTAATCGTTTCGTAATACCTTCATAAACTAAGACATCAATACCTAATGAGATGACGTCATGTTTTATGTAAAAGCAATAAATCGCTTTTCATGATTTGCAGTCATAAGCTTTCAAAATAACAAGGTCAGATTATGACGAACTGTGTATGATACATGCATACTTTGATTGTAATGCTGACGTCAAAGCGTTAGTAGCAGCTGCAATGTATAAAGTATCGTTACGGTAGCTTGTACATGTCATTACATGATTAAACCAACTTAGCGATTACTTATCTGGGACAATACACGCCCGAAGATTCGTAAATCATTTTAGAAATTTTGAAATAAAAATTCGTGAGTGGCGTACTTGAAAATCAAAATATCATTCAGTTATTGCTTAACAGTTAAATCTACTACTTTATAGTTGTGTGAAGCTTTATTGCACTTCTCATCCCGTAGCTTTAGTCACGAAGTTTGAGTTAAGAACCTATAAAATTTTGTTGTGCGCGAAAACTATTCTGTACAATATTCCTAATTATTATAGTGATTCATTTTCCATAATTTTCAGATTTGCTACAGGTGATGCTTATTAAACAGGAAATTCCAGCTCATATTCTAAGTTAACGTGAGATAATATTTTACGGCGCGGTCAAGAAACTGAACATTGATGTGGTAATTAATAAGAGCTCAGCTGAACTTTTCTGCGGAACCTAATTCTTAGTAAATACTTATAAAGGTCCTTGTATGTCGGAAACAGTGGGCGGTTGAGATAAGCACATCTTTTGCTAAATATACATGTTTATACACATAATTGTACTATAATACAAAAAGGACACTTTTTTCGGTTGAGTCTGATCAAAACCCAGTATTATATGTTATGATTCGTTATCACTTTGTATGTTATGATTCGCTATCACTTTGTATGTTATGATACGCTGTCACTTTATTTCTTGTGCATGTACTACATGTAATATAATTTAAAGTAATCTATTTATTCTCGATTGCGAAGCAAGTTTTCACAACTTAAATTAATCGCTCTCATTCCATATGAAATCAATCTCGCGCTCTGGAGACTATTTCCAGATGAAATCAATCTCAAAGAGAGAGAGAGACAGACAGACAGAGAGAGAGGTGGGGGCGGTCGGGCAAACACGGGACCCTCCCATACAAACACGCTACCTCTGTGGCTACACAGAAAACACTACATGTATTTTACGCGTAGAGCTAGTGAAAAACACATACACATCCTTATGTATACGTTTGCATATATTTGCGTAATTCGTCCTGGTATTGTTTTAATATGATCATAACATAGTTTGAAACAATTGCATAATTAGTATACAGTTCAACACCTGCATAGTTCATAATACAGCTCAACATCCTACGACGAAGGTTCTACGGCTTACAAGCAGGGATATTTTATACACAGACGTATAACGATAGTATAATGTTCATAGGTGCCGTTGATTATTTTTCATTCACGTTAAGCGACCAGTTTATATCAAGTTCAGCATGTCCGTGATCTGCTAGGATGCAGCCATACGCCACATCCAATAGAATAATTATTTTGCGTGTATGTATGTTTCGTGTTTTCGCTCCGACACACGACACGGTAAAAACAACAATGATACCAGAGTCTCAGCATAAAAGTTACTATATATGTATAATATACACTTTGTTCCAGACTGATAATTTATTTTTAATCGATAAAGAATGCAACGGTGGAGCACAAATGTTTGTTGAACATGGTGGTTAAGAAATAATAAATGTGTCCTGTATTTCATCGTTGAATAAAATGCTATCAGGATTGATATTCTCCCGATTGGATTTTATTCCACGATAAAAGATAGGCACACATATATTATTTTGATTCTAACACATCATTATCTTTGATAACTACTCAGATTGTAATTTTGAAAGGCAAAATGCGACTGGACGCGCATGTTCATATACGTCACGTCGCCATTTCGTCATTTAACGAACACGTCTTTTAATTAAAATACAGCCTTTTGTTATATGTTTATACAGGAAACGTTAGAATTACGATTAAAAGTGTTCGCCATCGGATCGAAGATTCAGGCTTGAATCTCCATCCGAATGCCATAGTTAGTGCGAGTGTCCTAAGACAGGTATCTCTCACTCTCTGTCTCTCTCTCTCTGTCTGTGTGTGTGTGTGTCTCTCTCTCTGTCTGTCTGTCTCTGTATATATCTCTCTCTTCCTCTCTCCGAAGTTGATTAAAACTTTAATGCTCGTCGTGAACCTCGACATAGATCCAAGTCGTTAGAACTTGTTTCACAACCGAGAATTAATAAGTTAGAATATAATAGGATCCAAAAGTAACAAGTCATGGTGCAATCTCTTCGACTACACTGGAAAAGTATGCAACTGCATGAAACATATTGCATTTCAAAGGGAATTACACGATAACTTAAGCAATAATCATGTAAAACTAAACTTTGATGTAAACGATACATTAGACGTATTTTATAACAGCCATATATGAAAGCGCAAAAAATATAAACATGACTTGTCGGTTAAATCAGATCAAATCGATCTTGAAGTCTTTAAGTTCCAGGATCACATTAACAAGTTGCTCTTATTTAATCAAGAAAGATGTCTTTCTGGAACTACCTTTATTTGTACCAAAACATTCATAACTTGCTTTCTGGTAACTCTTTTATTTGTAGAAACCACTTGAATACGAAAGAAAGCCACGTGTAAACATTGTTTTAGAGTGAATAGAACATGGTTTTATCATTATCTTATCAAAAAATGTATGTGACGATATCAGTGAATTCAAAGAGATCCTGGGACTTTAAGGACAGAGGTTCGAACATCAATTTTACGCGCGACAAGACCATGTACCTAGTAAAGAGAACATTTTATAGATGAACAGTTTGACTTGAAAGTGTTAAGGAACGCTGAAGCGACACACTGAGAGACTGTTTTCCTAAATGTGGATGTTATTGTATTTTAATGACCCGTATACTCATATCGGTTAAAAGTATAACATACCCTTTAAAAGAATTATGAAATATTGTCATACAATATAAACGTTCGAGAGCCGAAGAGTTCGAGGTGAAATACCGATAAAATGTAAGTGTCTATAAAGCTTAATATGTGCATTAGTCACTTCCATTGCGAGATACAGTTGACTCATTCAATCGTGACTTTTCTTCCGTTTCTTCCAGATCAATGTGAACTTTTATGCGCTGGTTAAAATGTTACTCTATAAATCAACACATCTGGACAACAGCTCCGCGCGTAATTATGGTAATCATAAAAAGTCTGATTCATTATAATACATAACAATTGATTATGTTTTGAAAACTCGCAACAAGGTACGTGCAAGAAAGATACGTGTTCGTGCCGGAATGTCTATTTTACAACCATTGAAAATTTTTTGGGTCTCTGCGGCCCGCTCCCCCTACACCCTTTCCCAGACGCCAAACCCAACAACTAAATGTTACAAATTAAACAACAAAATTGTCATTTGACTTTAGACTTCAAGCGTAAATTTTTCATTTCCGTTTCATGAATAATTATTCAGCAAATACAAAATATGGCATGAAAACTAAATAAGACCTTATATGGGCATATCTAATGCATGACTATAGATTTTTATAATTTATATTCAATTTTCTATTCATTGATCATGTATATTGAAACAAATGCAGAAAAATGCGAAACCTGGTCATATGCCAAATGCGGTTGTATTACTAATTGGTGGAAATATACAACATTTTCCAGTTATGACTTCGACACCTCCGCAGAGAAATAAAACGCTTTAACAAATAAAAAGACTGCATGTCAATCTGCCAAACCCTGAAAAATATCTCTCCGTAAAAGTACACCAATAATTTTGTTCATGAGAAACCAATGGAAATCTTCAGTTATAGATGAAAAACGTGAAACGAAGTGGGGGCGAGAGACAATAGTTTCCGATTATAGACCGTCCCATGTTATTCTTGTCCTTTGGAAGCAAATCCCCTTTCTGTACAGATTACGAAGACTTTTTTTGCTGCAAATCATTTGATAACATTATTGAAAACGCCCCGACGTTATACTTTATAATCCTGGCAAGGATGTATGCCACTCAAAATAATTAGTTAATACGTGGACTTCATATGCAAATCATATTCCGAGATATCCGTGATCTAAAACACGTAAATATCTTCATGGTTAAATATACTCTAAGTTAAAACGATAATATAATCTATTTTTGTTCTGATTATTCTAGAAAGAAAAGGAAAGCTTCACTCCTTAATTGTGACATTTTATGGGTTTTTCTTCTTCTAAAACCCTCGTTATATCGGGAGCGTATCGGCGGTCTTGCAATCTAACCCGTTTCCTTCAAACCTGTGTTATGCGGAATTTAATTAGTTTATAAGTTTCTCCACAAGTACCTGTCACCCGATTTCGCACGAGAAGCATTAATAGACACGTGGTTATAAGTGACGCACGCGCGACCCATGCAGTATGGCAGTAAATAATGCGGACTTTTATTTCACAACAACATACAGGGTGTGTTTACCTTGTCGGGTATCCTTTCCATTTCACCAAATATTCAAGGTTTCCCTGAAAAGACAGATATTATTATTACTGAGCAGATAAAAATATTGCATCAATATCTTCTGTTAGGCCGTAAAACATAATGCTTATGTATATATAGTGTTTACGGCTTTTAAGCAAGTTTAAGATCAGATATACCTTTCAGCCTCACGTGACACTAATTAAACAGTACCCATGTAAAACTTGCGTGACACACCCATTCCATAACTTAAACATTTTCTCTTATCGTGCAATGAACACAGGACGAAGGAGTGCTGCACCAAATATTTGCAATTCTTAAAATGTGCATATGCAAAACTTATAATTATTACGAGTTTCCTTGTTTACAAGGACACTAGTCTAACTTTTACAATGTAAATCACACCTCTTAAACTTTGTAGGTTTCAAATAACGCGAGCATGTCGCTATATCTTACATGTACAGTATGTGTCCGTGCATCGTAAATAACCACTCGAACATGTATGGAAGCGCCTTCGTAACACTCAAGTGGTAAAGACAAACAAAATGTATTGGATAAATTGCAATGACATGTTAAATAACAAACCGGAAATTATTGATTTGTGTTTTTACATGTTGTATAATGATACGTGGTTTTATAGGGGTTTATAAAACCGCAGAAGTATATACAATGTAGATTTTGCACGGATTACGCTCATCCGAAACTGAATTTATGCAACGCAATCGACCAAAATACGAAACTAAAACTGTATAAACCAGTAAATACAGTAACATTTGTTACTCGTATATTTATATAATATATGGCATCAAAACGGCAGCTATTATTTCCCTAGGTATCTCGTTTTCTGAGAATCGTAATTACATACACTATTACACTGACTGTAATATGTAATTGAATCTAAAAGTAATTTAAAATCATTAAAAAAACCAGCGTCAAGTATGTATATTATCATATCGATCAGGGGAGGGGACCAGGGGTAGTGTCCATATGTAATTTACATTGTAAGCAAATCAGGGGAGCGGGGTCAGGCATAGTACCTACATGTGGGCCGATCATGACAACGGGGCCAAAGGTAGTGCCCATATGTAGGATAACGTTTGCCAATACCATGTTAGAACTATAACATACATTACATCAGCATGCTAAGTACAGTATTATAATATATGAAATGCTAAGAATATAATTATTTTGTTTCCATTTAATACAGATTAAATGTCTGTAGCCGTATCTGTCCTTTCTCTCAACCTAACCAGATTTTAATTCTACAATACTGTTCCACTCAGCCTCCATTACGATTTCCATACCGGCGAGCTTTATTCCGTAATTACTCAATAATTACCAAATGTCATTCAATAAAATTTACAGAATAGATAGATATATGCTATAAAAACAAAATAAAACAGTTCTTACCTTTCGGCGTCGCTTCTTTTTGATATAATCTGCGATAAAAACACGGTCCGCCATCGTCGCAGCTTCGATATTATGAATATCGACCAGCCGATGTTCCCGTGACGCAGAAAGTAATACGCAGCATGTAAACAAACAGCTGCGCATGCGCCTTGACGTCAGGTGTTAATATTTAATGGTTCGTGGTTTCTATTTAACATTTTTATCAAATAGAAATGCAGTCATTCTATCGGAACATACGTTTGTTGTGAAATAAACGTTTATACATTGCATGTGTATTTTTAGATATTCCCCTCATTTATAATAGCTATATTTAGATTTTTATCGCACGTTTGGTTAAAGATTTTTATTACTAAACCTTTGCTGTGACTGAATCACCTACCCGTTTCTTAAACTTCTTCATGTAGGTATTTTGACATTAACAAAAATCGGCAATAAGAAGATTGCAACAGTTTGTTTCGTGTGTGTGGGTGTCAAAATATAGCTAATTCGCCAGGTAACAGAGATAGTAAAATGCTCCAAATAGCTTATTAGTTGTAATTCTGTAGGTATACAGTGAAGTTATTTTCAAATACGCTGCCTGGTATCCAAGCTGTTTTCTTTCTCAAATTATTGATGTTCTGCATGATTTGATTCGATTTGATTGTTAACCAATCAAGACACACACAAACACTTGTAAAAGAAAATACAATGTGTTATTTTTAGAGATTGTAACTCTATGTGGTTTCCCTGACGTTTTTTCCCAAATCGTTATGATCATGGTATGTAAATGGAAAACGACGCCATAAAAATTATGCAGCATCTTAATTAAATACCTATTCTTATGGTATATTCGGCATGCACCACGAGAACGCGTGACTCTATGAGTTGGCAATTTTTTAATCATCGTTTTTTGTAGGGTAATTTAAAGTTAAATTCCCACCATGCTCGTGGCCATGACGTCTACCTTTGCGACCAGTGTAGATCATGATCTGCATTGCTCACTATTAAATCGTGCACCCCTTTCAACATTAACATTGAAAGGTGGACATGTTCAGTTTAGATATTTAGCATGATAACGGTAAGTACAGCAGCGTACATGTACTCGGATATTGTACTTGTTTTCTCATACACTTAAGTGTTCTAGAACATTTACCGTATAAGGAAGTTTTTGACAAGTACGTGTATCGGAAGCCCTGGGAACGAGGAAGTAACAATCTGACTGGTGGAAGCAGCCGGAACTTAGTTTAAAAGAATGATTTTTAAAATCACTTTGTTACAAACATTTGATAAATGTTGTAACCCAAGCAGGCATAAATTACTACATAGAGTTGAAAGTGTATTGACTGTAATCTAGGTAAAACCCAAACTTGGTAACCCAGATTATTGATAGCGGAAAAAGTAACCGTGGGTTCCAACGATGGGCGAAACCGTGACAAAGGCTTACTATTTTTTGATACTAGTGTATTTGAAATTGTCACTAAAGCATATTAAAACCTGTTCACACACTAGTTTAAACAAAATCACTCGGGCTTTTCTAGTTAGATGCAACATTGACCTTTTCAACCTTTGGGTAGATCAAATATACAAAGGGGGACAACTCTGAACGGCGAAGAGCTCGTAGCCGGGATGCGCTCTTATCGACCTTTGTTTTGTCTAAAATGCCCACATACAAAATATTATCTTAATTTTCCAGGATCTTATCTTTTACGTTTTCGGGTTCTTCGGCGTTTACATTAACGTTTTCTGTCATTTGCGTTCAATTTCTTTAATTATGTGTCCATAAAAAGAGAACTTATGTTTGTACTCCCTCTCTCAGATGTGGCAATGAAACATTTAATTTATTTTATACTAATTTATTTTAGCTCGATTGTGAAGAAAGCTTGTAGCTTATCGAGTCTATCTCGAGTCCGCTTCCTGGAAAAAACCAGTACTGGTGTCATATGAGGAGGTACGGTCGTGACCTTGGTGGGGCTCCAACCCGCAACCTCCTGGATGAGCGGCAGACACCTAAACCTTAATTTAATATGTCCAATGAATAGGAAAGCCTTGTTGTTATCACATCGAAATTGCAGAAAGAAATGAACTTAAAGTTCGTTGTCTTCTGTTATTCAACTTAATATCCCTTTGTTAAGTCAATTAACTTGACAGTATGTTTATATGTGGTTAGTACTGGAAAGGTTTTAATTGAGCTCATTTTCCGGACCGTTGATTCCTCCTAAGCTGTTTACCTAAGTTTGTGGTACGCTTGGAGAATTTGCTGTTGTTCTGTCCGGAACTAAATTTATGAAAACCCTTACTGACAAGCGGCTTGTTTGAACACCATGCCTGGGTATGGCTGAAGGCAATCATGGTTAATGATTGTAGTCATTGATACAGGTCCTATTCTAATTTTGAACGTTAGATCACTAACTTTCCCAGAAGTAACGAATGGTTCATTTTATATCTTTTCTTTAGCCTTTGAGTCTAGAGCTGTCTCAGCACAAAACTTAATCTCCCTCACCATTATAATTAGTTCTGTGGATTCTTGTGTCATAATCCAATTTTTGTCTGCTTGTTGTTTTTCGCAAATTGTTTCTTGTGCTTTCATACATTTTTGAAATCTTCTCGTCAAGTCAAATCACATAATCCTCTGCTCTTTGAAGCCTTTCACTACTATTTTCAAGAAAAAATCCAATTAACATTTCAACAGAAAGTAAAACTTTTGCAACTTTTGATTGAATTTTTCAGGCGCTTGTTTCACTGAAGAGTTTCGATTGATAGTTCAATGCTAGATCAGAGTGAATGTCAAGACACATTATAAATCGCGACAAAAGCTCTTGCACTGTTTTATCAGCAACTGAACTTGCTCGTATACCACTCTTCCTAATTTGTAAAGTTACACAGCACAACTAAAATGTATTGATTTTCTTGATTTGATTTCGTTGATAGCCCCATTACATGAGTGCTGATTTTGTCCATTGGGCGTCAAACTGTATATTCCGATAATGGCGATTTCAGAAGCCCTTTTCCGGAATGCATTTTTTTCACTCTCTTTTTGGTGTAAGTTCATGGTTTGTTATCCCCCGCCTTCGGAGGGAATATAGTAACGGGCCCCGTCCGTGTGTCCGTCCAATCGTCACACTTTTGTCCAAAGCATAACTCCAAAAGTATTCAATGGGAATTTATTTAAACACAGACAGAGAACATGGAGAGGAAGGGTAATGCCCAAGAACCATAATTCTACCTTGCCTAATTTTTTAATTATTCCCCTTTGATATATTTTCTTGAATTTTCTTGTCCGGAGCATAACTCCTAAAACACTGAAGGTAATTACTTGAAACTTAATACAGTGATATAGTACAATGAGTGATAGAGTACAATGAGGGAAAGTGCAGTGCTTAAGAACCAAAACTCTACCTGGCCTAATTTTTGAATTATTCCCCTTTGTTATATTTTCTTAAATTTTCTTGTCCGGAGCATAACTCCAAAAGTACTAAAGGGAATTACTTGAAACTAAATTCAGTGATAGAGTACAATAATGGAAAGTGCAGTGCCCAAGAACCAAAACTCTACCTGACCTAATTTTTGAATTACTCCCCCTTGTTACATTTTCTTGATTTATCTTGTCTGGAGTATAACTCCAAAAGTACAGAAGGGAATTACTTGAAACTTAATACAGTGAGAGAGTTAAATTAGGGAAAGTACAGTACCCAAACACTATAGCTCTGCTCTGCCAACTTTAAATTATCTCCCTTTGTTTCATTTGCTTGATTTATCTTGTCCGGGTAGCTCCAAAAATACTGAAGGGTATTACTTGAAACTTTATACATTTATAGAGCACAATGAGAGGAAGAGTAGTACCCCGGAATTTTAACTGTTATGAGACTTTTTAGCTCACCTGGCACAAAGTGCCAGAGTGAGCTGTTAGGATCACTCTCTGCACGGGGTCCGTCTTACGTCCGTCCGTCCACCATTTCCTTCAAACGACATCTTCTCTGAAACCACTGGGCCAATGTTGATAAAACTTTGCAGGGATGTTCCATGCTTGAAGCTCTATCAAAGCTGTTCAAAGAATTCCATTCAATGCAGAACTCTGGTTGCTATGGCAACGAATAGGAAAAACTTAAAAAATCTTCTTCTCTGAAACCACAAGGCCTAGAGCTTTGATATTTAGCATGTGGCATTGTCTAGTGGACCTCTACCAAGATTGTTCAAATATGAGCCCCGGGTCAAAATTGACCCTGCACGGGGGTCACTTGGTTTTACATAGGCTTATATAGAAAAAACTTTAAAAATCTTTTCTCTGAAACCGCAAGGCCTAGAGCTTAGATATTTAGCATGTGGACATCTACCAAGATTATTAAAATTATGAGTCACGGGTCGAAATTGACCCCGCCCTGGGGGTCACTTGGCTTATATAGGCTTATATAGGAAAAACTTTAAAAATCTTCTTCTCTGGAACCACAAGGCTTAGAGCTTAGATATTTAACATGTAGCTTTGTCTAGTGGACCTCTACGAAGATTGATCAAATCATGACCCCCTAGTCAAAGTTACCCCTTTTACCGGAAGACCGGGAGGCCAGTTTAGCCATCCGTGATTTCACATAGGCTTACATAGGGAAAACTTAAAAAAACACAAGGCCGACAGGTAGATAATAGATACTTGAAATGTTACTTAGTTTCATGACCCCTTTTATTATAGCCAATGGTAGTCAGGTGAGCGATATAGGGCCATCATGGCCCTCTTGTTTTAAATTATCCCCCTTTATTACCTTTTCTTGTCTTGAGCATAACTCAAAAAGTACTAAGGAAATTCCTTCAAATTGCAACTAATGAGAAAGGACACACTGGTGAAGTGCCCAGGGACAATAACTTTTATATTTTCTTGAATCTTCTTGTCCGTAGCATAACTTCAAAAGTACAGAAGGGAAGTACTTAAAACATCATACAGTGATAGAGCACAACGATGGGAAGTAAATAGATAGATATTCTTTATTTCCTCCAATAGAAGTGCATATTTGTAAACAACATTTGTGAACATAATAAATTTTACATGTAGATATAAATTTAAATCATAATTTCAAAATATATACACGTAGATGTAAAGTTAGATATGTAGAAAAAATAATATATATTATAATGTATAGGATGGTATGTACAATGAAAGGATATGGTGTATAATTTGTCTCACCGCAACCTTTTCTGTGGTGCAAGGTTGGTATGCCCAATAACCATAACTCTACCTTGCCTCATTATACCCCCTGCCAAAAACTTACTGGTCATAGAAAGACCGGGCCAAACATGTACGCGTTTGGGCCGTATTAGTATCTCTTTTTGCACCTTTGAAAAAACTAACGCAAATGCTCTTCTTTGGTGTTTCGCAAAATACTCCATCAATCAAGATTAACAAGTCCCAGTTAAACCAGTAACTCCTAACTGATGGAGAATAACCAGAAACTGTATTTCTTGAGGGTCTTCGATTGTCAGATTCTAGCCCCTTTATTACAACAACGACCAAGGGTCGGATCCCGGTGTTGCAACTTAGCCATTCTCTTTTGTAAATAATTAACGGTACCAAAGTTAATAAGTCTGTCTAAAGATTCGCGAACTACATTCTCGGTTAACGTAGATCCCTGACCTGATATAGAATTAACGCCTTTATCCAGTACCCTAGCGTTTTAATCACCAACTGATGAACTGTTCTGTTTTGTATGATTGCGAATCTCTGACCAACGCTGGGTCGTTAGCTTGGGCCTAGTTTAGTTATCCGAATGACAGGTTTTTTCATGTCTAAGTCACACATTCAGAAGCTTAGTGATTACGACGGCGACACTCTACATCATTCCTATTCCTTCCATACTCACGAGCGATTTACTAGGTCTGCTGCTGTTTTTCGTATTTAGCTGAACTGCTAAAAGATCAATTTATATCCCAATATTTGAATTCAAATCTCCATCAAAATCGTGTAATCGCGATTCCGTAACATACTTATTTCAACTTCCGAGCTCTTGCACCTTTCAGTCTCTAGTAAGTCTTAAGTATTTTCCTTGATTCATCAATCAATTCCTATGAATAAAGCTGCCTGAATATCCAGAAGACCCTTCTTGGTTTGCATTTAATGTCCCATTTGTTTTTATTCTATAGCGATTGATAACTACAAACTGTATCCCGACACTGAAGTCTGTCTTAGACACTGCCTAGTCCGATACAATAATAGAATCTCATCTATTGTCTAAATGTTTCACTCTGTTTAACAAACTCGAAATGTGTATGTATTTAGTCCAGATAAACAGCATTATACACATAAAGCTCTCGAAAATTAATCACTCATGCCACTTCCATTCCGTTCCGTTGACTTAAAAAATAATAACTGCATAATAGTTCTAGAAATAGCTTTTAGAAAATTTAGCCAAAAGTCATGGTAAATGTGTTAAGTTCCAAAAATCCTAAAAACTCTGACTCCAGAATGTCTGTTTCTCCATGTTTTATACCCTTCCTTCCAAATATGGGAAGTAGCACCATAAGCCTGTCGCAGCCTCGAGAAGTTGGCCATGTATCCCCTTGTTCTTTATAAGCTTTGGGTGATATTTCCAACGCAATGGTAGATGCTGAGCTCTTACATCAGCAATGTAGTGAATTAATATAAATTTAGGCGAAGAAAAATGTTTACCATTATGCGCAACAACTTTTCTGGAGTCAGAACACAAAGAATCTAACATGTAAAAGTACAACTAATCTTGCAAAACGCTAATATCTATTCCCTTGGTCTTGATATAGTATGTGCATGATTTAGAAAAGAACATCATGCAGTCCTAACTTTGAATACTAATCGAGTTAACAATAAGGAAAGTGTAATAACTCAATGCAAATGGGACAATAACCAAAATGCGTTGCAGGTTTAAGAAAACTGTCCCTAGAACGTGTCTTTTAAACATATAATACATCTACAAGCTGACGACAACTGTCTGGTGTCGCATGGACTATAAACCCTATATAAAAAGTAAGCTGAAAAAGAAACTGACATAATCACATAATTTTTATGGTAACTACACTACATTTTGTGTGTATTTCACTTTATTTTTCATTTGGTGAAGCGATCGAACTTGAAGAAAGTATATATGTGTGTGTGTGTCATAACAACTATATTATTATATTAACAGCTATGGCGACAAGATTAACAAAATAAGAATATAGTTCGAAACGCGTCTGTGCATATATATACTTGAGGACCAGCCGAAGTAACTAACTTCTCACGAAATCTAGATAGATTCTACATGTACATTACCTGTTGCATAATTTCCGTTTCCTCTGTAGATTTCTTCTTTTTGCTCACTGTTTACACTCATTTCGGTTACAACAACGAAGGATACACTTTTTTAAATGTCCTAAATTCTGCAGAAGAGCTTCTATTTTTTGTAGTTTCTGGCTGGTTACAATATTTTTTCTTTTCTTGAAACAATTAAGTAAATACTCGGTAGTTTAATCTGTAAGATCACGAGATGATAGGGACCACTCATTGGCAATGAATACAATGCTACACTAAAGTGACCAAGTACATAATCTAGTATGATAGCTATGCTTTTTGGGCTACAATTTTACTATATACCCTTTATTATATGATTTCTCTTCATACGTGGCATTTCTGTATGGTTGATAAAGTTTAGCTGTTTGTTTTGACAGTCTGTATCGACAATCGTTTCAATTAAAGAACATCGCATTGTGCGGGTATCCTCTGCTATACTTTCCAGCGTTGGCTATGCTTTAAAAGCACTGTGGAAAGGCACGGTGTTTTGTTGTCAAAGCCTTGTAAACAATTAAGTGTTTACTGTCTTTTCGATGACGGTGGTCTAAGACTGGGAGCAATTATCTGCAGCTGTTGGACTAATGTAAAACACTAATCGTCACTCTTGCTAGAATTGGTACTACAGCTTTAGTCTCTATCCTTTTACTGAATGGTGACAAAAGATCGAGTTCTTCTACAGCTTTGACTGAACACTGATGTGAAAATATCAGGGACTTAGGACCAAAATAAATGAAAAACCTTTTCTTGGGCAGTGGAAACAATTTTAATATCAGTTAAATTTGACCTTTAACTTTGACGTCTGACTTAAAAAGCAACAGGGCATGTTTTTCCTTCTTGTTTAGGATTGCAAGGTTTTCCGAGTAACTCAGCGAAAACGGTTAAAGTTTAGATGATAATACGGGTATATTGATATAAAGATGTGTTCATTGATATGTATACATTTAATTTGTTCGTATCAGAACCTGTTTCGTTTAATGAGTAATAGTTCATACAGCGGATGTGACTCTCAAGGAAGCATAGGTAAGTTCACTGTCCGCTTGTAAATAACTCATTATAATAAATACTTATGAATTGCGCATTCAACAAAATTCCAACATAATCATACACGTTTATCTCTCATTCGAGTGTCATTTCCACGATGTAATATATCAAACAGGATACTGGAAGGAAACTTCCGGCCTTGAACGGTGAATAACAGTTTTGCTGAGTCATTTTGGTAAAACTGCATGCATATTGTAACATATGTTGATAGCAACACCTGTTTTTCACTTTTTATAAAATGATAAGAAATTCTATTAATCAAAATGCAGCTAAGCAACTTTTATGTGACTGTGTCACATAAAACTTTAGGATACAAGCAAGCTTTTTGGCATGCATGTCAAGAATTGTTTTTCAATTTGTAGTTAGATATCACATTTCGGTGCCCTTAAAGTGACATGAGAGAAATGTTTTTCATCTGGACTTTTTTATTTCGTAATTGCGAAATGTATATCGTAAAAAACGAAATAATATTTCGTAAACATGATTTCATTTTTACGAAATAAAAAAAATAAATTATTATTTCGTAATTACAAAATGTAATTTCGTTTATACGAAATGTTATTTCATTTTTACGAAACACATTTCGTAATTACGAAATGATATTCCGTAATTACGGAAAATTAATATATTTAGTAAAACGTAAAATGTTATGGAAACATAATTCTCACAACAGACGTAAGGATTCGAGCCCATGCGACACGTCGACAGCACTTAGAGCGCCAAAGACCAATTGGCTAACACCACAATTGCACAAGTAACTGATATTCGTGTGTTTCAGCTAAATCACAAATGGACTCCCTAGAAAGACTGTTTCCTCATTGCCACGGCTAGTGTGACAGTGTAGACCGTGAACGCGAAGAAGAATAAGGATGCATGTATATACACCACACCGGCATGTACACATGTAAAAATCAAGTAACAATTGTTTTGTTTGATACAAAAATAACCCAATTGTATTTCAATTTTACAAATAAACAATGAAAAGGCAATCATTAAAATTAGGAAGTATTTGTGACATGTCAACGTTTTATAATGATTATAAAACGTTGACATGTAACTTCTAATTCTGAAATGAAATCTTCATTTCGACTTTCACATTCGACGTCTCTTGTACAGTAGGTATATTAAACTATTCTAACCTGGTAACAGTATGTGTTTATGACAAGAGTGCGATCTTCCAGTGAGGACCGTTTTCGAGGTAAGTAACTCAAATCTGAAAATTCCCGCCAACAAATGGCGAAGAAGGATATAGGGGAAACAACCTATATCGGAAATTATTTAGGTATAATCGGAAAGGGGAACATATAGCGTAATATCGAAGAAAGTTGTCTGTCAGACAATTAATGTTGTCCAATGTGAAATAAATGTTGATGGTGTATATATACATCATACGAAAACATGACAAAAATGCAGAAAGAAGATGAAGTAAAACTCAGTGGCTGTGTCCAACAGATGATTTTTGATGCGACATATCATGCGATTGTAAAAAGCGTTGCCGATATTCCCAGAAAACCGCACGTTACATTATGCAGAAATAAATTTCAAGCTACAACGTAATGCGAACACATGGAATGCTTACTGAATCGGATCTTACTGAAATCTAAAAGCCGAATTAGCTTGTGAGATCACAAGTTGACGAAACAAAACTGGTGACGGTGCAAAAGTCAGCAGAGTTTCGAATTTTGTAAATGTTTCATCTATAATTCTGACAGATTCAAATTCACAATCTCACACAGAACAGAAAGTGCTTGTTGTTGTGAGCTGTGACGAGACTTATGATAACTTAAAGAAGTGTTTTGGGTCATATTTCGAGAAAAAAAGATTTAAATGTGTGTCGAGAATTATCGTAATGATAAACGTTTAAGGTGAAGATATATGAAGTTCATCCAGCAAGGGCTGTACTGGAGTATCGTCGGTACCAACGCTTGCACATTGTGCAAGGTAATTAAATCAGACATTAGAATAACTATTAAGCTGCCTTAACAATGTCAAAAATGTATTAATTTTATTACACAGAATGTTTTTAATACCACGTTGTCATTAAGCATTTATTCATATTATTTGATTATTTACAGGAATAAAGACAAGTGACGTATTACATAGATAGTTATAGTTCTTTTATAAGTTTACCGAATTATCCCTCAAGGTAAACATGTAAATATTTTTAAATTTTTGATTATTTTAAGTTGCCAAGGAGAACAGGGCGATATTATGGTGTCGGACACCATTACCACACACATGAATTGCTTCGTTTCGTAAAGAAATAAAGGACCTAGCTAGGAGTGATAAGACATCGCACTTTTAAATATTGGCCAATAAATGATGGTACTGGTGATGTGTATCGCGGGCGTACTACTGTGCGACTAATTGATGATGTTATGGTAAAAAACGAGTATAACCGATTAACAGGACAGTCATGCGACAATTTGAAACGGTCAGTAAAAACTTTACAGGCATGTTATGTAGCATATAAGGTATGGGCAATGAACATCCAAGTCTAGTGATATTGATGGACAGCATTATTTGAAAATGACACAAAGAAACTGCTGCGTGAACTGCAGGACAGACTTGTCTTGTGCATCCACAAGAATAAGAAGGAACTCGTGGTGTCCATGCTGAAGGAGTTTGAAGACATATATAGGGCGCTATATAGCCGTCAGTTTCTGCAACATTTCCTACAGATGGGCAAATAAAAGTAATTGGCTGCCACACTCTACATGCATGTACTGGTATATCATGTCCCTGCAAATATCTCGCAGTTTCATAGTGGACTTAATAAGTTTTCTAGCCATGGAGATGAGAAATCAAATGACGAACCAAAACATGTTCATCTAATGAAATCATGTAAAGTTAAGTGCTACTTGTCAGAAAAAGAATTGATTCATTCTCATCCCGGAGAGGTTGCGGGTTCGAGCCCCAGTGGGGTCACGACCGTTCCTCCTCATATGACAGATAACCCCGTGGCACCTAGCTTTCCTCATCACCGTGAAGTGAGCCACGTAGCACCTTGCTTCCCCGCAGCCTCGTGAAGTTAGCCATAAAACCCTTAGTTTCCACGCAGCCTCGTGAAGTTGGCCGCGTATACCCTAGTTTTCCCACAGCCCCATGTAGTTAGTCCCGTATCCCCTAGTCTTCCATCAGCCCAAGTAATTCAGTCCCGTGTCTCCTGGTATCCCTGTGATTACCCTTACCACACAGTCCCTGCTAACACGGCTTCCTAAAGTCCTTTAGTACCTCCGTAGTATTGGTGACTAAACCTCCCTCCGATATATATTTCCCTGAGTCATAGTTATTCCTTTATAAGTACATGTATCTCCGAGGCTCAATAATCTCCATTTGTATCCACACAGTCCTTAGTTCAACACCTTCTCTATGTGTCCCACGGCCAAATGAACTCAACACCGTATCCCTTGCTATCAATGCAAACCCTGGTTACTTCTGCTTCTTAAGTATCAAGGAGCCCGACGGACCAAGCTCCTTTCTCATGGTAAGCATTTAGCTCATGTAACACAGGTTCCTAAAGTATCTCGGCAGCTACATAGGTCAGTCCCGCCTCTCTGAGTGTCAACACAGCCCTATGTTACACAGTTTTCTGACGTATCCATGCGGCCTGAAAAACTCAGCCTCATTCCCTCAACTATTAGAGCAGCACAGGTTACATCGCCTCGTAATACCGCGTAGCCTTTGAATCCATATGACATTCAAAAGGCGTTGTTAAGGAGTTAATTGGGCTTCAAAGAATCCAAGTCCGTATTCCCAAGTAACAACAGAAACCTCAGAACCATTGCTTCCCTCAATATCCCTTCTATCCAAAGAGGAAGTAAAAGACATGCCGAGTGTCTGTGACCAGGACATGATTTCTGATGCCCTCGTGGACATGCAAAGGTACCGATACCCCAGTTGCACCATGGACATGCATAGGTACCGAGACTTCAGTTGCACCACGGACATACGTAGGTACTGATACTCTAGTTACACCATGGGAATGCGTAGGTACATGTACCGATTCTCAAGTTGCACCATGGACATGAGTAGGTACCGATACTCCAGTTGCACCATGGACATGCGTAGGTATCGATACTCCAGTTGCACCATGGACATGCGTAGGGTTTCCATGAATTGAAGTCCGTATTCCTAATTATCAAGATAACACTCAATATCCCTGTAATCCAAAGAGGAAGTAAAATACCTGCTGAGTGTCTGTGACCAAGGCATGATTTCTGGTGCGACATATCATGCGATTGCACAAAGAGCTACAGATAATCCCAGGAAAATGCAGAAATGAAATTCCAGCTGTAACGTGTTTCGAACGCCTGGAATGCTTCTTTGATCTTACTTAAGTCTAAAGGCCAGATTCGTCTGTGAGATCACAAGTTTATGGAACAGAACGACATCAATGACCCAATCGAATTGAAACATTTCTAATGACGGTTCCAACGTCAGCAAAGTTGCGAATTTCGTTACTGTTTCAATTATTATTCTTACAGACTCAAATTCACAATCTCACACCGACAAGGAAATGCTTGTTGTCGTGAGCTGTGACGAGACTAATGATAACTTAAAGAAGTGTTTTGGATCATTTTGCGAAGAAATAGCGATTTAAGTTTGTGTTGAGAACTTATCGTGATGATATTAATTTTAAAGTGGAGATAATGATCAGTGGCGACATGAAGGTAGGTCATCCAGCTACTCCCTGGGTAACACTGTAGTATCAGTACCTGCAAAATGCCCGTGGTGCAACTGGAGCATCGGTACTTTCGCATGCCCATGCATTGTGCCATAGTAGTATCGGTACCTAAACATGCCCATTATGCAACTGGATAACGTTATTTACGCATGTACGTGGTGCAACTTGAGTATCAGTATCTACGCATGCCCATGACGCATCTGGAGTATAGATACATGTATCTACGCATGTCCATGGTGCAACAGAAGTTTCAGTACGTGGTGCAACTGGAGTATCGGTACCTACGCATGCCTATGGTGCAACTGGAGTATCAGTACCTACACATGACCATGGTGCAACCGGAGTATCGTTATCCACGCATACCCGTGGTGCAACTTGAATATAAGTACCTACGCTTGTCTATAGTGCAACTGGAGTATCGGTACCTACGCATGCCCATGACGCATCTGGAGTATAGTTATCTACGCATGTCCATGGTGCAACTGAAGTTTCAGTACCTACGCATGTACGTGGTGCAACTTGAATATCAGAATCTACGCATGCCCATGACGCATCTGTAGTATAGTTATCTACGCATGTCCATGGTGCAACTGAAGTTTCAGTACCTACGCATGTCCGTGGTGCGACTGGAGTATCAGTACCTACGCATGACCATGGTGCAACCGCAAAATCGTTATCCACGCATAGCCGTGGTGCAACTTGAGTATAAGTACCTACGCTTGTCTATAGTGCAACTGGAGTATCTGTACCTACGCACGCCAATGGTGCAACCAGAGTATCGTTATCGTGACTGTGATTATCATTCCAGCTCCACGGACTCAACCCCGTGTCCCATGCTATCCTTGTAATACTGCTTCTCTGTGTGTTGCAAGTCAATCCTCAGTCCCAGGAACGCAACCCCGTGTCCTCACATATCACTCCAGCACAGGTTCCACTGCTTCGTAAATAGCTCGAAAGTTATGAATTGAGGTCCGTGTCTCCTGATATCAACACAACCTGTGAAACAACGCTTTCTTCATATCCACCGGAACCCAATTAAAGCTGCCTCATATGCCCCTTGCATCATCGCATCCCCAAGTTACTACATCTTCGTATATTTTCAAGCAGCCCAATGTACTAATGCAAACGCCCACTTGCAGTAACACAACCCTAGATTTCAGAACATCCAACTGTGTCCCCGCAGTCACATGAACTCACACGTTCATGTGGATACGGGGACAAAGGGTATGATGTGAAACTAAGACAACTGATTAAATGAAACTGTGACGAAACGAAGATGTGCTCTGAAACCAATGACTGGGTCTATGCAAGTAAGCACTTGCGTTAGTATATTTGGCTGCCGCGCTATTTCCGGAGGTAAAGTAACCAGGGACTTCGTTTACACAAGGGGACGTGAAATTGAGTAAATATTGATGCAGCGATAGTAAGGAAAGAGTTGTTTCCGAGTCTTCTATAGAATCTTGTGGACACGAGCCTGAATTAATATGCATGCGGGATACTAACGATTCAGTGTAACCAGGGCTTCAATGATGCCTTGGGACATAAGTCTGAGTTTCCGGAGCTGTAGGTATACTAACGGAATCTGTATGAGGAATCCCTAGGCTGCATAAATACTTGAGAAGTTGTGCCGAGTGAATGGAGTTGCACTAAAATTGACGAAAGCCATGTTACAAAGGGCTCTGTTGGTACTTTGATGACGTTAAGCTGAAAAGATAAGAATGTACTTACAAGGCAGTGTAACCCTGGCTGTAGTGAAACTTAAGTTCATATGGCTCCTCGAAGACATTACCTGGAGGTATGACTCGAACCCATGACACTCAATCTCTGAGAGGTTACGCAGTGGTCTGAGGTCAGCGACTTTAACCACTGTACCACGGTGGCGGACCTAATCATAAGTAAAAGCGGTCTAGCCAATGTTACTTTGATAGTTAAGGACACGGGTTTGAGTTATTGTGGTTGCAGGAAACGTCAGGAAGTATTGTAATCTGGGGCTGTGTGGACTTTAGGAAGCTGTTCTACTAGGGCTAAATTTTTACCAGGGGACACGGGGCTCAGTCCTTTGGGTTGCGAAGATACTTATGAGGGAGATGTAACCAGGAGTGCGTAGATTGTAAGGGATACGGTGTTGAGTTCATTTGGTAGCGGGGACATACAAGGGATATGTAGAACATGTTTGATATTATTTCTGTTTTTGTGTTTATACAATCAAACTGAATTTATTAGGCTTCCGAGATACTTCAAAAGAAGTAACTAGGGCAGCAGGGATATTATGGAGGAAAGGCTTAGTCCGGGACACTAAGGTAAGCGAAGTAACCAGAGTCTTTATTGATATATGAAACATGTATGATATTGAGATGGGTTGACGATAATGTTTTGACCTATTACTTACTTTTTTTTACTCTGATAAGCCGCCAAGCCGCCTATTTCATGCCTCGAGGGCGCAAAATTCACGCCACAAAGTTGTTGAATTCACGCCACAAGGCCGGCAGGCTGTCGACTTCACGGCGCTATGCCACCGGACCACTTACTTTATGCCGCTTGGCCATCGGGCCGCAAAAAGCACGCCAAAAAGTTTCAAAGTTTCCGACTTCACGCCGTAGGACCGCCTGATCATATTACGAGGAATGTTCAAATATGAATACATCTAAGCACATAAAAATGTATCCTTGATAGATTTCAATGAAAACTTTATTTTGTCCCCTCGAAGTATTCACCTCCAACAGATATGCAAAGTTTCAGTATTCTAATCGAATCATTGAAGGCATTTTCATAGTGTTTTCTAGGTATGCTATGAAGACAGTGGAATATTGCAGAACCGAGGCGTTTGCGCTGGACAAATTTTCGACCAGAAAGGTATTTTTTGAGCCTTTGGAACAAAAAGAAGTCACACGGGGCAAGGTCAGGCGAATACGGAGGGTGAGGGAGCACAACAACCTTTTCCTGCTTCAGAAGGTCTCGTACAATAGACGCATTGTGCGATATAGCATTGTCATGTAGCAATCTGACATTGGCCAAACCAGTTGCAGGTCTTCGATTTTTGAAATATTTCTTCAGTTTTCGAAGAACTTTAGTCTTGTAAAACTTTGCTTTTACGGATTTGCCTGTAGGTACAGCAACCTGAATGGCAGGACCCTGATTTGTGAAGAATATGGCATGCATTACCTTCTTGACACTAATGGTCCGCTTTGCAATGCATGATCTTTTACCAGACTTTGTTGCATATTTGTTGTTCTGAATCTTTCGTTTGGGCTCAAAAAGTGAACCCATGTCGAAAGACCGTGCATTGTGATTTGGAAACTGTTTAAGCAACATTTTCGCGCATTGCACGCGTGCCTTTTTCTGCTCATCTGTCAAAAGATGGTGAATCCACCTAGCACAGATCTTTCTCATTTTCAAATAACGTTTCAGAATTGCATGGGCTGCTAATAATGAGATGCCAACCATACTACATGTAGCTATTTGCCTAGCGGTGTATCTTGCATCAGGAGCAACTATTTCTTTCACCCTAGCAACCATCTTGGCAGACGTTGCTGTTTTCGGCCGACGGCCATGTGGTGCATCTTCTGTTGAAACTAACCCACATTTGAATTTCTTAAACCAACGAATAACTGTCGAAAAAGACATTTGATTATCCCATAAACAGAACATATTTCATCAAATATGTCTTTACACCCTATGCCAAGAATACAACGATTCTTGATATAGGTATTTCAACGGCGTACGCTGACCTTCCAACCATTTTTGTATTAGTATACACGAGTAGGTAATGTTTACAGCTAAAGGTAACAGATTTTAATGGGTGTGGTATCAATGTAAAGCTAACTTGTTTGTTTACCCAATCGTCTTGATTTCCTCCTGATTTTCGCATTATTGAGCGAGATAACGTTCTATATGCATTCATATTTGAACAATCCTCGTATGACTACGAAACATAGTAGCCGTGGAAGCTTAACTCACTATTTTAAGGTTTGGGCCATCCACTCCCCTTTTATAACTATACTTAAGTTGCATATTAATGAACAAGCCAGCGACACCAATAGTTCTTGCAAAACATCAGAGATTACACAATGTACGTCAACGGCACACGATACACTGCATCACATCTGTAATATGGTAGCATTTAAACGCAGAACATGACTCTGCATATTCTAGCTTAAACATTTTGTCTTTTAACATTAATAATCACGCAGAATCTGATATTCTTTCCGAGTTTAATGTCATACTTTACGACAAAGTTGAAACGAGTTAATGTAGTGATATAATACTTCGTGACGACATTGTCTATTTCTGGTAAAGATGATTATTCACAATCAGTAGTTATTAACAGATAGACATTAGCTATGAATAGCTATTGACCAACATATTAGACCGACATACGTAGTCACGATATTTTTTTTAAATATCATTACTATTTTAGACATACTTAGAGCAGAAGTTACATAAGGTAGAAATGTCACATCAAGTTGAGTTTGAATTACTTGAAACCCCATTAATGGAGAAATATGCACCCCCTTTTTATAACTGCGTTAGCACTTACGTTGTTTCTTTTTACGCATTTTCCTACTTTGATTTTTACATCAAGATATAGTTTTAATGCAAAACAGAAAGGCAATAGTTAGAAACCGGTGTTACCGAAAAATTGCGTGAATGAACAAACATATTATTATGGAAGTTATATTGTAGTGCACTGTAAAAAAATACCGTTTATGTTATGGTCATTGTACATTAAATACTATAATTTATTTATACTAATTTATTTATTCTCGATTGCGAAATAAGTTCTTACAACTTATATTAATCGCTCTCGAGACTCATTCCAGATCGAAGATCGAAGAGAGAGAGAGGCAATGTGGAATTATTTGTGTCTTGCCTGAGGACACTACCGACATGGCTATGGTAGGGATCGAACCAGGGAACCTTCGATCCTGAGACGAACGCGCTACCACTGCGCCAAGGCGGCTCCACGCTATTACATACTATAAGAATTGTTCACTTGTTGCACGTGCTGATGGGAATATCTGGCCCGAGGGTAACTGTTTTTGGTGGTAGCGAGGCTTACATGTACCATATTCTACTAGTAGTAGCAGAAATAAAGTAATGACCTATTTTTACGCGCATTTTTTTCGTAGTACAAATTCATTCATAAAGGTAGTTCGTTCTGACGTCATTAAGTCGTCTTACATCAGTGGATGTAAGATGAGATTTTCCAGCACTGGTAAAAACTGCAGATATCCCGATGTGGTATGCAAGAAATCCCGATCTGGTATGCAAGAATGAATATAGCTTCATAGATTACGGGGATTTCCCGTATAAGAAACAGATTATGGGGTACGCAATTTCCTGTTGCCATTTACGGTTGATCGTAACAAATTACGATGAAAGAACTGGAAACCAGCTGTCACCTATACGGTGAATTCAACGGAAATGCTTTACAGTGTACTTTTTCGATCTGGGATGCCCTTGGCGAAATTGTTCCGATGGTAGATTTCGGTATTTAGAAAGCTTAAGTACTCAACATAATCCCTGAACACCTTTAAATACCGCACTCACCAACCACCAGACTTTCACGAAGAAGAATGAATCCTCAAATCCTTCAACTACATGAAAAGGCTGCAGACAAATTTACTGTTATGCCTTTTTTCATATAGTTGGCGGATTAATGTTTCTTTGTACATGTCTGAATGTTTTGCTTTCTCTGTTGTCTGTATAGTCGACGGCTTCTTTATCATCTAAGAGTTTTACACAAAGAAGGAATGACCAGACGACAATTGTTTAAATAATACGCACATCTAACAACGTGTCTGTTCCTGGTGATTATGTCACTTTCTTTTTTGTTTGAGAGGCATTCTGTGGACTTTTGTTCATACAATGTATGACATGACTGTATGTACAACAGTCAAAAACCCTTATTTAAAGTTTCAAACAAGCGGTTTGTTTTATTGAAACGTAAAGCTGTTGTATAGACTCCTATTCCCCGATGAGTTTGCGTGGGCACATGACGCGTTTAGGGACGTTCCTTGTGCTTTAAGGCGATTATATTACATTTACGTCCTTCCTATAAATGGAAATTACACTTCCCTTGAGTAAATCATCTATTAGCAAATATGTCAGACATCTAATCTAGAAACATTTTTCTTCAAAGCTTTTGTATTTGGATACGCTTGTCTCTCCAACTCCCGCTTTGTGTAATTTGAATCACATGACTTTCATCGCGATGCATGCACTTCGTTACTCCGCACGGAAATATTGACCGCATGCATTGGTTAATGTAAAATAAAATGGCTAAAATATTCACCACAACGAGACGAGTGTGGCACACATGAGTAAGGACTTTAAGCAAATGGGCAAAGTAAGTATAAAATGCTGTATTACCAAATGGACCTTATACAAGCTTTAATGTCCTCGTGTGTCAGAATATCTATCTAAGAGTTCACTATGATGAGACGGAG
>JAFMSR010000002.1:26614817-26629800 GCA_022818135.1 Saxidomus purpurata | reverse complement strand
TTTGGGATAAAAGTTAAATTATTATTCATTATCCTACTTACAATGCATGGGAACTTTTCCAAGATTGGCTGGTCACTTTGCACAGTTGCAGGCAATTGCTGTATCCACGGTCTCTTGTGGGGGGTTGTGGCCTTCATGTGTGTGTGATGTTTGGCTCTTCCTTCTCAATTTCCACATTTTTTAAACTCGACCAAAGCTCGCAATCTGGCAAAACGGTGGGTGGGGAAATTCTATTTTCAACTAAACATGCAGAGTTCCTCTGTACAATATGTTTTCCCTATATCAGTGGATTCGAACTTTGAATTATGATTTATTCAATCTCTTGCAACTGTTTTCTTCAATATTTGGGACAAAATAATAAAAATTGTTTTGTTTACACGTTCGGTTTTACCGCCAAAAATCTCGTGTGAAAGAGATTATTTCACCAATAATATTTTTGGTCTTTTTTTGTTTTCTTTAAAGCAATCCAACCATTTTCTTTAATTAGTTAAATAGGACAACAATACAACATGAAGACATTGTTGATTTAGTGCATTGTAACAATTTCATGAAAACAATTAATGATTCAGGATTTAGAGATTAATAGGTGTTTTCGATTGACACGCTTTTAGTGTTCCAAATCGTTCGCCTTGAAAACACCCGTGTTACAAAATGAAACAGCTCCGATTACTTCGAGGCTCCGGGTTCGAATCTCCGATGGAGAAATCTTTAACTAAATCTTACAGCTGGATTATCACGTTTAAAAGTCATTTAACGCTAACATAGCGGAAACATAATATAAACGCTAGGCAAACACTAGCGTTTCATATTTAAACGCAAGCCGTTTCAATACCGCACACCCCCGTTTCAGTATACCAAACGAACACATTGTGTTTCAAAATTGCACACCATGAGAACACCACCGTTTAAAAAATGAACGCCCTTGAAACGCGTCACATGTTACCAGTTTTTACAGTGTGCATGCAGAACTCTGGTAGGAAAAACTTAAAAAATCTTCTTGTCTGAAACCACAAGGCCTAGAGCTTAGATATTTGGCATGTAGCATTGTCTAGTGGACCTCTACCAAGATTATTCAAATTATGACCCCCGGGTCAAAATTGACCCTGCGCGGGTGGTCACTTAGTTTTTCAAAGGGTTTATATAGGAAAAACTTTAAAAATCTTCTTCTCTGAAACCACAAGGCCTAGAGCTTAGATATTTGGCATGTAGCATTGTCTAGTGGACCTCTACCAAGATTGTTCAAATTATGACCCCGGGGTCAAAATTGACCCTGTATGGGGGAGTCACTTAGTTTTACATAGGCTTATATAGGAAAAACTTTAAAAATCTTCTTCTCTGAAACCACTAGGCCTAGAGCTTAGATATTTGGCACGTAGCATTGGCTAGTGGACCTCTACCAAGATTGTTCAAACTATGACCCCCGGGTCAAAATTGACCCTGCACGGGGGGTCACTTAGTTTTACATAGGCTTATATAGGGAAAACTTAAAGAAATATTCTTCTCTGAAACCACAAGGCCTAGAGCTTAGATATTTGGCATGTAGCATTTGCTAGTGGACCTGTAGCAAGATTGTTCAGATCATGACCCTCGGGCCAAATTGACCCCACCGGGGGGTCACTTGGTTTTGCATAGGCTTATATAGGAAAAACTTATAAAATCTTCTCTGAAGCCACAAAGCCTAGAGATTAGATATTTGGCATGTAAAAATGCCTATTGGACTTCTACCAAGATTGTTCAAATCATGACCCCCAGGTCAAAATTGACCCTTCCCGGGAGGGGGGGGGGGGGGGAAGAGGGAGGTGAATTGATTTGAACATGAGCCCTTGTATTATAGCCAATGGTAGTCAGTTGAGCGATATAGGGCCATCATGGCCCTCTTGTTTCTTTTAATTAGATTTTTTGGCAATATAATTGAAAATACTGTGCTTTATTCACAGTATTTACTTTCAACTACTTCCGATTTAATAACAAAGGAAAGTTTTTCCTACAAATAAATATCGATTGTGGTGGTGAGACATATATTTTGGTAAAGAAAGTGTACAGCACTTTAGTTATATAATTAACTTTTATTTACAATCAGTTCACCATGATTTATTAACAAATGTAGAGATGCTCAAACTGATCATAGTACTTCAATCTGCTAATGGTAAATGATAACGCCTATGTGACCAGTGCACATCATGCTCTATAATTCTACATGTAAGTATATCCTTGACCCTTTCTGCACGACGATCTTGCTTATCATGGAATATTTGTATATGGTCAATACAAATAGTTCTCTTTTTGATAGAAGTCACTGCCGATACAATGTTCAGCGTGCCCATTTTTAACCTTTGGCCTTTGGTCTCTTATTCTACAGCCAAACACTCCGTCTCATCATGGTGAACTCTTAGATAGATATTCTGACACACGAGGACATTAAAGCTTGTATAAGGTCCATTTGGATATATAGCATTTTATACTTACCTTGCCTATTTGGTCCTTACTCATGTGTGCCACGCGCGTCTCATTGTGGTGAATATTTTAGCCATTTTATTTTACATTAACCAATGCATGTGGTCAATATTTCCGTGCGGAGTAACGAAGTGCATGCATCGCGATGAAAGTCATGTGATTCAAATTACACAAAGTGGGAGTTGGGGAGACACGCGTATCCAAATAAAAAGCTTTGAAGAAAAATATTTCTAGATTAGATGTATGACATATTTGCTAATAAATGATTTACTCAAGGGAAGTGTAGTTTCCATTTATAGGAAGGACGTAAATGTAATATAATCGCCTTAAAGCTCACGGAACGTCCCTAAACGCGTCATGTGCCCACGCAAACTCATATGAGAATAGGAGTCTATACAACAGCTTTACGTTTCAATAAAACAAACGGCTTGTTTGAAACTTTAGATAAGGGTTTTTGACTGTTGTACATACAGTCATGTCATACATTGTATGAACAAAAGTCCACAGAATGACTCTCAAACAAAAAGGAAAGTGACATATAATCACCAGGAACAGACACATTGTTAGATGTGCGTATTATTTAAACAAGTGTCGTCTGGTCATTCCTTCTTTGTGTAAAACTCTTAGACGATAAAGAAGCCTTCGACTATACAGACAACAGAGAAAGCAAAACATTCAGACATGTACAAAGAAACATCAATCCGCCAACTATAATGAGAAAAGGCATAACAGAAAATTTATCTGCAGCCTTTTCATGTAATTGAAGGATTTGAGGATTCATTCTTCTTCGTGAAAGTCTGGTGGTTGGTGAGTGCGGTATGTAAAGGTGTTCAGGGATTATGTTAAGTACATAAGCTTTCCAAATATCGCAACAATTTCGGCAAGGGCATCCCAGATCGAAAAAGTACACTGTAAAACATTTCCGTTGAATTCACCGTATATGGGCTGACAGCTGGTTTCCAGTTCTTTCACCGTAATTTGTTACGATCAACCGTAAATGGCAACAGGAAATTACAGTACAAAAACATGTAGCTGGGCCCAGTCCTTGTAGAGCATGCACTTTCTATTTTGGTAAACCAAAATCAAGGTGAACAAGAATATTTGTGTGAAAGTTGGTGACTCTGCACTTACAGAAGGGTCAGTGGTGCCAAATTTTACACCACGTGCCTCCGAGTGAATTTCATGCGTACCCCATAATATGTTTCTTACACGGGAAATCCCCGTAATCTATGAAGCTATATTCATCCTTGCATACCAGATCGGGATTTCTTGCATACCAGATCGGGATATCTGATGTATTTATTGTCGGGCGCATACACCGTATTTTGTCCATATAAGGTAATGTGTAGTGGTCAGTAGTTTTGGCGGTAAGTTTACACGAGTATTTTGCGTTTTATTGAAGTAGCCATTCGAGGTTCTTTCGTCAAGCCGTCAACTAGTAAAATTTGCAAAGTTGTTTTTGGACATTATGTCGGATTCGCTCGAGGAAATTAAAAGCTATTTCCAAAATTACTTCGATACAAAGTTCACGGAATTTAAAAATGACATATCTAGACCGGCGAGCGCTGAATCAATCCCGGCAGTAAAACCCGCAACCGTTAGTTCTAAAGGATATCAGAAGCAGTTCTTGACTACTCCGTTACTGAATTGTGAAGTTGATGACATTTGTGCTCAGCTCACAAGGAAACTTAACCACCGCAACAAGATCATCAGGCTAGCCGACAAATCGCCAGCCGGTTGGTTAACCGTCTCTCAGTAAGATCAGGACGATCTCGCCAGCGACGAGGAAGACAGCAAAAAGATAAAAAGGCAGAAAAGTCAGCTTTGTCTATTTTGAAGGAACGCGATGAGAAACGAAAGACAGATAAGAGACAATTCACATCTTCACGTTATTCTCCTTATCTTCCAAGTTCCTGTTGCTTCCGGAAGCTCTCTCAGGCCACCATTTGGCGCACAAGCACAGGGTAATTTTCGAACCTTCTCGTACAGTATGCAGTGGCGTCCGAGATTCATTTCCGGTCCAAGACCCAGCGACCAATGTTTTGCCTGTGGAAAGTTCGGCCATTACCGATCAAACTGCCCTCACGACATCTTCAATCAGAAACTCCAGCCCGACGTTAAATCCGTCTCGGACGATTCCTTGTCCAGAAAGCAGTGATCAGCATAAAACGTCAGACATTAACGAGTTCAAAGTTGAGTATTCCTTTAACTTTCAAACTTTTTACGATCATAAAGAATATTTCGAAATCCAAGAAAAATTGTATTCACCCTCAACATCTGTAAAGGGCAGACTCAAGCAGAATTTAAATTTTTGGCAAGAAATCAGAGCAAGTAGTTATATTGTTGACGTAATTAAAAACGGATACAGAATTCATTTTATTCATACCCCCGAATCGGTTAATTTAAAAACCAACAAATCCGCCAGAGAAAACATGCCATTTGTTTTGGATGCAATTTCGGAATTATTAGATACAGGGCGAATTTTAGAGGTTCCTTTTGAACCTTTAGTAGTCAATCTGCTAACAGTATCCATAAATCGTTCTGGAAAGAAAAGGTTGATACTTGATTTAAGGCACGTAAATAAGTATCTTTGGAAGGAAAAATGCGTTTCGAGGACGTGAAACTCGGTTTAGAATATATAGAATCTACGAAAATGGGGAGATACATGTTTAAATTTGATTTAACGTCCGAATATCATCATATAGATATCGCATCAGAGCACCAAACTTTTCTGGGTTTTTCTATGATGCAAAACAACACGGTTAAATATTACGTTTTTACTGTGTTGCCTTTCGGCTTATGCTCAGCAGGATTGATTTTCACAAAAGTTTTGAGAGAGCTTGTCAAACACTGGAGATCTCATGGCATTAAAATTATAGTCTATTTAGACGATGGTTGGTCAGTTAACTCGTCTTTCTATCAAACACTTACAGACTCAGATTTCGTTAGGATCACATTGCATAAGTCCGGCTTTCTTGCAAACGATAAAAAGTCTGTTTGGGTCCCAGTTCAAATCATAACGTGGCTCGGCCACGTTTTTTATCTAAAGTCCGGTGTACTCAAAATCTCCTCAGAGAGGGTTCAGAATTTAAAACAAGAAATTGCAGCTTTAAATTCGAATCTTGACAGAGTTACTCCCCGTAGATTGGCAAAAGTTGCTGGTATGTTAGCCTCAATGCATTTTGTGTTAGGTAAACTTGCACGTTTAATGACCAGGTCTATTCATGATAAAGTCATTACCGACAGGCACTGGGATTCCATACTTGTTATTGCAGAGGATTCTTCAGAGCTCAGGGAGTTAAATTTCTGGTTGCACAATTTAGATAGCCTTAACTGCAGGGATTTATTTCCAGTTACAAAAACTTCAATTCCCGTTTATTCTGATGCTAGCGATGTCGCTTGTGCAAGTTTCTCGCCTCGCTTTGCTAAAGGTGTTGCTCATAGAGAATGGTCGGACGATGAAAAAGTTAGAAGCTCGCATTGTCTCCAATTTTATTAAATATAAGAGTTCAGTGGTTCTCTGACAATAAAAACTGCGAAATCAGTATTCAGTCGGGTAGTTCTAAGCCAGATTTACAAGCGTTAGCCTTGTCTATCTTTAATTACTGTAAGGAAAGCAAAATAAATCTTTCCATTCAATGGATTCCTCGTTCTGAAAACGAAACCGCAGAGGATCGTAGATTTAGATGACTGGGGCGTTTCCAAAGATTTTTTTGCATTCATAGATAAAAAGTGGGGTCCCTTCACAATAGACAGGTTTGCAAATCAAGATAACAGAAAAGTATTCTGCATGCATTTTTATTTCGAAGCACTTGCACGGGATATTTTATTTTGTTTCACATTTTACTTTGTCTCGAGTGAAAGGCAAGCATTCGCTTCGCTGAAATTAGTGTCATTTTATAGGTGTCAACATAGAGTTTCTTCCAGATTCAAAATAAACAGACAAAAGCAGGTTGTATTATCCCTCGAATCTTCTGTCTTTCATTTCACCCCGAAGATATAAACTTATTATTACATTAACCCAAAAGAGAAGAAAAAACACGCAAGGTTTGATCGGTGTGCAGAGTATTAAATGACACCATCTGTAAAATTTAACAGTTATTATTCTACTGCAGAAATGGAAAAGATTTTTTCCGCATTAAATCCTTATTTCTTCAAAAATGTTAATTATAAATTCAAGCAATGTGGACGGTGGTCAAATCCAGCTGTAATTTTGAAGGAAAAATGCATTTTGACCATATGGTTTTAAACTGAAAAACCACATTCTTTTTACGACATTCAACATCAAGCGTTTATTAGAGATGTAAAATCTATTGATATTCTGCTATTTCTCAACTTAAAAAAGCCTACAGAATTGTAATGTCAGTTTTTATCAGATCAGGAATAACTAATCTGGAAATAAAAAAGTCGACGTACTATTTAACGCGGACGCCTATTTACGTTTAAAATGCACACCATGCTTTTGCAACATATTTGCCGTGTGCGTCTGTACTTTAAAATGCAGGTCTACAATTTTCTACAATTCTCACGAGCAAACATTACGCACGTGTAAAGGGATCAGCCGAATAAGAAACATCAAGAGCACACTAGATTCATTCCCATTATCATGTCAAAATTCACGAATGTTGTAGCTTTTGGATTAATCTGTGACTATTGTCAACAATTACTTCCAATACATTTTATTTTCAACATCCGTTATTTTACATTAGATTCATTAATGACTGAACATGTGACTGTAACGAAGAAGTGCTCTCTAGTTAAATCATTATTATTATTTTCATCATCATTATTTCTATTATTATTTTTTTTTTTTTATTAATTGCGATTAATGTGAATGATAATGTTGAATGTTCTTTATCTTCTGTTAGAAATGGTAAAATTTAAGCAGAAGATTTTCCCCTTTACGCGTAAAAGTAACACGTCAAGTTCAATATCTCCCTTAGGCAATATTTAGATGCAATCGATAATCAATGATTTATGACCCTGTCCGTTATTTCCGGATATTACCGAACCGTAGTTGTTTCCGTTAACTTCTAATCCCCGATACGTATCGATTGTCGGCTGATATAGCGCTTGACACTTTTTCTGCCGTATGGATTCTATTGATTTAGTCGATATATTTTGTCATGCTTTTAGAACCTCCAAGCGGCATGTACGTTTAAAGACAATTGAACAGGAATGTGGGGTATTCACCACAGGGGTCCAGTCAGCCATGCGAATTCACAGCGAATTCACAGTAGATGTCAATTAACATGACTGGTCACTGGTAGACTAGCTTGTTTATCATATTCAGCTACTGTATAACTTCCTTACATTATGTACAGATAATGTAGGAAAGGGATGTTAGTTATACATAAATTTTAAGACCTTCATAAGATGTTATTATTCTATTTTATCAGTTACCTTTTAGGTACTTAATTCCCAGTCAAATTAGATTATAAAAAAATCAACACTTACAGTTATTATATCAAAATTATTTTCTTATATGACAGAAACATAAAACTATTTTTTTACTTTTAGATTACTGAAAAATAACTGTGATTTCAAAGTTAGATTGAGTAATGTTTTAAATACTCAATCAATTACTCTTACTCATCCGCCCGGTAGTTTAACACAGTTTAACCTTTTAATTTGGGGCTATCAATTATGTCCCTATTTATAGAAACAAAAGAACCGAAAACTTCAGCCGATGATATGAGTGTCAAAAGTTTACCATGCTCTGTTTTTGAATCATTTCATTTCCTACTGACGCTTTTAAAGAAATTTAAGACTGAGGGTTAGATATCAAGTAATTAATCATTAAGAAATTCACTTACATATTCATGACGAATTACTTGCTCATTTGTATCTATTGCTTATAACATTTATATTAACAGTTACTAACAGTTGGAAGATAAGAGAATATGTATCTCCACATGCCCCATGTAGCTCCGATGTTCAAGCCTAAATATGTCTTTTGTACATTACATGTATATAGTAAATAAATCAGGATTCAAGTTCATATTCAATCTAGTTAAGCTCAATTAAAATAAAGGTTTGTGTTTATTTAGTCAAAGTTGAAAACTTTTCTCGGACAAAGGATGGACCCTGGCGAGAAACCCAAAACAGGCACGAGGCTACGATCAACAATCTAGAGTAAAAATAACCAGTAAAAGTAAACTTGTAGGAATCTTAACTACACATTAGTTTCTATGTTCTATTAGCACTTGCAGAAGTATACGGAAAAAAAAATGAGCAATAATTTTTATGTCTTTTTACGGACAGCTAGGAACGTTGGCAGCCCAGTCGCAACCCTGGAGAGACACGCTGAAGTAGGTTCCAGAGGGACATGGTTCATGGTAGGACACTTCGAAGGAGCACTGGTAGAAGTGGTCACAAGTTTGAGGGTCCTTATAGAATCCATCAGCCTTGCCTTTGCAGAAGTCTGTCGGAGCGACTGGAAGATACATAATTTAACTGTTAACTAAACTGTTGTTACTGTAAGTTGAAATTATGAGGTTTTTCATATAGCTGTTGGTACTAGTAAAGGTCTTTGAACAAAAGTAAAGTTTCGTTTTCTATCAGGCCACGATACCAAGATGATACTGAACTAGATTTGTATCGCGTATGAGTGAATGTCAATGAAAAATATTCTTGACAACTAGTGCCCCGTTATTTATTTAAATAAACTTTGATTTTTGCTTTTAATGACTAACTACAAGCATAGCATGCAAGTTGTGGCTATGTTTACATTTTAAGCACCGGCAATACATTAAGCGACCAGAGAAGCAAGTTATTTAAGGCGAGCGAAGTCAATGTCATTGCAAGGCAACGTGCTACACATTGCATTGAATAGGTATAGTGTAAAAGGTGAAAATAAGTTAAATGACAACAACTATCTCATGCATGTATAACTATTTAAAGGCAATGCTATCAGTAAATTGCAAGAAAAGTGTAAAGTGTGTAATGTTTTAATCACAAAAGAATAAAAAATAAGTAATTATTTATACCAGGTGGGCTGTATTTTGTGGTGGTTGGCATAGGAGCCTGCGTTGTGACTGGGGCTCTGGTCGTCACTGGTGCTCGTGTTGTTATCGCAGGAGCTTGTGCCGCTGTCGTCTTCAAAGAAAAACAATAGTATAAATTCTGTGACTTATATTTATTAGAAATGCAACAGCCATCTTGTTTATATATGTTGCTAATAAATAGTCACTATTGACGCTATCATTTAGTGTTTGATGAAACTAGACGCAAATAAATATAAAGTGTGTATTAACAAGTTCGCGTACACAAACATTATTCAATAATGCTCTACTGCATACATGTATCAATAAGGACCTGACATCTGGATATCCATATACATGTAGTTCTATCTAAAAGAATCATCCCAAAAAGAAGGCTGATGGTACCGTTTGCAATTACACGGAATAACAGGTAACTATGCGAAGTCAATTTGGGAATTTAATTCATTTCCTCTTAACAAGAGTGTAGTCCTTGTTGATATTATCATTCTGACATAAATCACATGGAACATAAATTTCAAGGTGTGTTTCACGGAGCAACTAAAAGTTCTGTAATATCAATTCGATTTATGTAACTGCATACTTACAGTAGGTACATTATTATGATGAGCATTGCAAGCCACGTGATCAGGGAAGTCGCAATACAGAGTCTGAGTGTTGAACAGTAGACCAGGGTGACAATCGGTCCTGAACGCCATGTTGGCAGCGCAGACGTAGTAGTTGGAACAAGACGTAGGGCTTGGATAATAGCCGTCGGATCTTACTTGACAATTGAATTCATTGCTGCTAACTAGTGTGAGTTGGTGATGGTTGCTGTTCGATCCTGGTGCTAACGTTTAGAACATTATAATAGAAAGTATACCATGAACACATAAACTTTTGTTTCGTTAGGTGTTCAACAGGACTTTTCAGCAGTATTTAAGTTACGCACAACAATCAGATGATCTAATCAACTTTCAATGGTGTTTAATGGGTGATAATGAACCCATGAGTAAGACGAAATACCACCAGTATAATGCATAACGTATTAGAGACGAAATTGAACTCATGTATTCTCAATTCACGGTTTTCTGCACAGCATCAACATATGAAACTGCTTGACTTTTTATTCAATTTTTTTTCTGTGGTTCAGCTAGCAAAACTTGTAAAGATGGTTGAAAAACAAACCTAGGTTTGATTATCAGTTTGTTTCAGTTATGCAAAATATTTAATGCAAAACGTGCTAACATTTAAAAAAAGAACATATTTTTCTTATACTACACATTATAATATTACATAAGTAAAGTTCCTTAAGAGTATTTCAAGTATCATAAGACATCGCCGCCGACGTCATCATGAAGGATTAGTCTAGTAATCAGATCGTACGTAAGCAATTCATCAAATGAATCCCAACCTGAACAAGGTTATCAAGTCCTAAAGTATGCTACAGATATGAAATGACGCCACTCCTTGCTGACTACATGTACGTGTCTGTAAATAACAGCTCATTGAAGCAGACAAAGCGTATTAACCGTGCCAACAACCTTCAATTTGGTACACATTTCTCTAACGAACGATCAGTATTTTCCCTTAATGCTTCTAGCTCAAGCTTAACAAAGCAACAGAAAAGGCTAAAGCGAAGCTAGTGTGGTTGGGGCTTCGGTTGGTGCGGCAGTTGTAGCAGCAGCAGCGGTTGTAGCGGGTTTGGCAGTCGTCACCTGAGCTTTTGTGGTTGTAGGTGACTGCGCTATATTTTAAAGTGTAAGCACATGTAAAAAGCATGATAAAAGACTCTTAGCGTGTACAGTTTAGTTCACAAAGGATAAAGCTACAATGTAACAATATGAATGCACGGTTTTCATGTTTAAATGCAAACGAAAGAGGTGCACTGAAAAAGCCACATAAATGATTACAAATGGCAGAAGCTTAAAAGAAAGCGCAGCATTTAAAACTAAGCGGAAGCATTTATAGACGGCTAAAAAGTAGCTACTTGTAACATACTATGTGTATCGGGTCTAGTTATGAGATACGCCTGAAACCCATAACATTTTTAAGTGAAAGGCAAACAGGCACGTTACATAATGATACAGCTCTTCAATAACTAGATCACCAAGACTGAAAATGCATTTTTCTTTTGAACGCAGCAAAAGGTTAGCGATATGTAAAGTAGATATATAGGTTGTGTCTACATCTTGTACAACCTTATCTGATACATGTAATGAATTCGAACACAAAACTAGTGCACTTATTGACCTCATAGTATCTACCTTATTATTGGCGCAAGCTTGCGCCGCTGTTCAAATAAAATGTGTCGAACTGGTAATAGCAAATATTTCCTTGTATGTGCTGTTGACGTTGTTCTGCTTTTTTTAAATTATTTTTTTATCGTTTATATGTAACGAAAAACAGACGAGGGGAAATCAGCAATGATTTTTATGTAGTGAGATTTTGAGTGATTGTGTTGTTGTATCTCAGAGAAACAGTATCGAAAACAGAGAAATAAAACGTTCGTTTCAGAAACAGAAAAGGGTTTCTGTTTTGCTGACTGTATTTGATCTATGAGCTTGATCTATAAGCTTCACAACTTGCGGGGTAAGGATTTCACGATACATGTAATACAAGTGTAATACAAACACTCGAAGTACTTTGGGATTAGCTAACCTATTTCTTCACGAGATAACTCTGTCTTTACATATCATGGTCAAACTAAGTACATGTATGTAGAAATTTTAACCTTGTCCTCATGACTTTATTCTGTTCTTAATATATTAATGTACAATTTTATCTTTCCGCCAAATCGACCTTTCCGCTCCTCTTTTTACGATTTTAAGGCAATCAGTTTAGGAGATGACGTTGTTATTATTTTCATTTTATAATGTCAAACATGTTCGAATCTGGTGTAAACAAGACTATAACCTTGTTCAATATAAACGAAAATCGTGGTGTTTATTTCCTGACCAATTTATAAGGATGTGGTATTTCTATAACAACACTTCTTATCAGCCTTTTTAACACGGATGTACAATGACTTATGGCATTCTTTCAAAACAGCATTTAAACGATGACGTAGAAATTTAAAATCTGTATTCCGCACGTGCGTAAAGCCTAATATATAACGTTATGTGTTTTAAGTACATAATTAAAACAAACTGTTTGTTAGCGAGTGATTTGATGCTACCTTGTTCATAAACCGTATTTAATTTCCACTTCTCGTTATTAAACATACAATTAATTCATTGTTAATTGCATTGAACTGAAAAAAGCAAAAAGCAAAAGGAAATAGGCTATGAATTATTGCAACATAAGTATATCATCCCAGCAACTTTATGATAAGCATATGCGTCACTGCGCGTTGTATCTCTATACATGGTTAGTATCTCCTGTGTCTCAGTCACTTAACGTTACATTTGTCCACATAGCCCTACCTTATGGAAGCTACTTTAGACGAACGCAACATATCATACCGTTTGTATTTTATATTGTCGCAATCACAATGAGTAGAATTTATATGCCCTTTTACATTTCAATATTAAACTTCACGGATAGTTTAAACATATATCGACATGTTTCGGCCGTAAAGCCTTCTTCTGAATAAATGTGTATATATAAACAAATATGATGTCAAATCCGCAAGACGGACGCGAACGTAAACGTGCAAAATTCGCATTCCTAATTCATCGTCTGGAAATTTAAGAAAGTAGTTTTCTGTTTTCCTCCTATTAAAAAGAAGCTTCTTGACCATATCGTGCCTATATAAGGTTGTTTACAATGACGGGGACAATGGAGGCAATTAAAGTAATACATAATACAATGCAGTCAAAAGGAATGCATTTCTACAATCCACAAACGTATATAACGTTTTTTAACTTTTCTTTCTTGAAAACGACTCCTTACGCAGCCTTACTCAGATGATGGTTAAAACAATTAGGGCCTTGGGTGATGACTGCTGAGCCCTTTAGGTAAGCTGGATAGTTTTCTTGCATTAAAATGTCAAATATTGAGATCAACACACATTGGAATGAGGGAGATGACCACTATAACAATCCGGTCTCTGTATTATTGTAAAAGAGCGGGAAATGGCCTCTAATTGAAATCAGGAGCAGTACCTTGTTATATGCATTCACTACGCTGTCAGTTACAGTAACGTACATGATTATTACATTATTACATCTTAACTCCAGTAACAATAAACAAACTTACTACTTGTTGTTACGATGGGTGCTCGTGTGGTGACTGGTGGATTGGTGTAGATAGGGGCGCGGGTTGTCACAGGGGCTCGGGTTGTCACAGGGGCTCGGGTTGTCCATGGAGCTTGTGTTATAGGTGCTTGTGTCGTTCTGAATTTAGAGCAGGTTCGATTTATCTACGAATGATTTCGCAGTGTCATAAGTAGCATTTGTTTGGCTTTTTTATCAAGCAGTATTGATTTCAAGTTTAATGTTAATTTAACTGGGGCAAGATTTTTAAAAAGTGTTTGAAACTAATTCACCATAAAAAGCTTTAAGCATAATTTTTATATGAACATAATATAATACAATAGAATAAAATGGAAGATACTAAAACAGAAAGAGAACAGAATTGAATGTAATGGAATGAAATTGAGTTGAATTGAACGGAATGGACTTGAAATAATTTAGAAGAATAAAGTATAGCAGAATAGAATAAGATGGGATACAATTGAGTAGAACAAATCAGAAAGATGGAATAGAATTGAGTAGAACAGATCAGATAAATGGAATAAAACTGAGCAGAACAAAACAGATAGATTAAATAGAATAGAGTTGAACAGAACTGAAAAAAAGAGTACACACGGAAGTGGCTGAACAGGAGATGAGGCGGCGAGTTCATCTACTATTGATCTCATAAGAGGATATTTTCCTTGTCCACACATTCCGCTGAAGTCATCAAGGTCAAGAGCCCATACCATGATTCCACCAAAATGCTCTTGCTTGATGTAGTCAACCTTAAAATTATAAAAGATTCCAAGTTTCAATTTTTGCAGTGGCATAATATGCACTCAGAATTTATACACACACTTTATGCATGTTGTTTCAGTTAATCACCTCGCGATCGAGACTTTAATCAGCTGTTAAGATAACCATTGATTAACTTTAGATTGAAAATAATATCTTGTAGGACAACACCACAGAGATATTTGATTTTATTTCGAAGAGTATTTAGACCTCAGTCTCTTGTAAGCAGAAATTTGTTTTAATAACTTTTTAAAACTGCAGAAACATAACCCTTAAAGTTAATCATCTGTTAGCTTAATCGTCGAACAACTGGGTCATGTTGAATTTTTTCATTTAGGTAAACCGGGAAAACTAGGGTGTCTTAAGGTCATGTTTTAACGAAACAGTAAAAGTGAGTAGAACATGTAAGTCACGATTAAGTACATGTTGTATACCTTTATTTTCAAGCTGTCCGGATCGTCATATCCTACCCAGAGGTCATTGCTCACAATGTACGGTACCTTCTGTTCTTGTTCATATTTCTTTGTTGCTCCGCTAGCAATCTTCTGGCAGATCTGAAAACAAATTTAACGTTTT